>JACXGJ010017598.1:0-11015 GCA_016801105.1 Esox niger
GAAGACATCCCTTCATTCTACCATGTTGTCTCATAGGGACTTGAACTTCCCATCTGTTACATTTCTTCATGAATTGTCTGGTTACATCATACTGATGCTGTCCAGGGATCCATCATAGTACAGAGTCATTTGTCTCAGTTCTACCAGGGTGGAGGGTGGAAGTCACACAGGGCTGCCTTGTCATGTTGCACTCTAGCGAGTCCTTGTGGTAGAGTGGAGGACTAATCTCAGTCATGGTTGTAAAGCTGGGGATTGTGTTACCCTCAAGCACACGTGTATCAGATATACACTTCCTAATTGAGTGAGCAGTGTGATAAGAAAACATGCTTATAACATATGTCCCAATTTAGTTAATTAATTTTGACTATCCTGTAACCTCTGTGTGGATGTTGAGACAAGGCAGCATAATGTCTGGACATGTTCCTGATTAGATGGTGGATGGTGTCTTGGGGGATCTCCTTCCAGACCTGGATCAGGGCATCAGTGAGCTCCTGGACAGTCTGTGGTGCTACTTGGCGGTGTCAGATGCTCTGCCATATAACTTCCCAGAGATTTTCAATTGAATTCAGGTCTTGGGACTCTAAGGGCCAGTCAATGGCATCAATGCCTTCATCATCCAGGAACTGCCTACACACTCCGACCACATGAGGCTGGGCATTGTCCTGCACCAGGAGGAACCCAGGGCCCACTGCACCAGCATAAGTTCTGACAATGGTTCTGATGATTTCATCCCGGTATCTAACATCAGTCAGGGGCCCTTTGGACAGCATGTGGAGGTCTGTGAGACACTCCATGTATTTGCCTCCCCAGACCATCACTGACCCACTGCCAAACTGGTCATGCTGGATGCTGTTGCAGGCAGCATTATGTTCACCACGACATCTACAGACTCTTATGTCTGTCACATGTGCTCAGTGTGAACCTGCTGTCATCTGTGAGAACAGGAAGCCAATGATGGACCTGCTAATTCTGGTGTTCTCTGGTGAACGCCAATCGAGCTGCACGGTGCCGGGCTGTGAGCACAGGTCCACTAGAGGACGTCGGGCCCTCATGCCACCCTCATGGAGTCTGTTTCTGACAGTTTGGTCAGAAATATGCACACCTGTTGCCTGCCCGAGGTTAATTTGTAGGTCTTTGGCAGTGCTTGTCCTGTTCCTCCTCACACAAAGCATCAGATCCTGGTCCTGAAGCTGGGTTGATGCCCTTTTACGGCCCAATCCAGTTCTCCTCTTGTAATGGCACATATCCTGGTATCTGCTCAATACTCTTGAGACTGTACTGGGAGACACAGCAAACCTTCTTGTGATGGCATGTTTGGATGTTCCATCCTGGAGGTGCTGGACTAGAGTGACCCAGTGCAAACTGAATGGGCTGCAGGTATCGCCTTATACTACAAGAAGTGACAAGGATACAAGTAACTTGTAAAACTAGAGAAGTTATAAGAAGATCCCTGAAGTTTGATTGACTTGGTTTATACTGTGATGATAATGTCTTCCCTTCATTTTTTGAGCAGTGTTTATAGTGTGCCAGATTAGTATGTCTCATATTAGTATGAAAATCTCTCACTGAATACTGTTCTACATCAACCAATGTTAGCGACAGTTTGACCCAGGCGCAGCACGCGACATAGGTTTTGTGTGAAAACATGGTGGAAGGCTTTGACAGAAGATTTTTCAGCCTTGTAAAAGGACCAGATCTGAAGTGTAGTCACAACTTGGTTTTTACAAGAGTGCTGAGGGCAACCTAATCAAAGATGGTCACCCTGTCTATAGAACATGCAAAACAAATCGCTTAAAAAAAACATTATTCAGTCATCATTAACACCACCTGCTACATTATATTGAATGCAAGGTAAATTAAACTGAAAAAAGGAAATATGCTGACTTTTTTTATCTTAAGTGAACAAAGTGTTAGTCCAGAAGGTCCTTAGTTCTTTATGAAGGAGAGAACGGACGTACAATCTGTGCTTTGATTTCTTTACATATTTTACATATTTTGTGTTGCACATTGGGCTTGTTCACATGTACATTGCTTTAATTGTGTTGCTTAATATGCACATTTGATTTGCTAAGTTTGGGTTGTGTTAATTCAAAGCTTCATTAGAACCTCTTAATATTCATGTGTGTTTAAAAGGTGCATACTGCTGCTAATTTTATTTATTTGTTGGTTTTCAATATAAAACTTGGTGAAATGATTTAATTCAATCAGTGCTTCTTGAACATTTCCAAAACATCCTAAGAAAACCGCAATAATATTGATAACAAATCATTGTGGTCACTATAACCGTGATATGAAATGTTACCAAATGTTACCATACCATTTCATCTCTATCTCATACCATAGTATAATGGATATAATATATTGTATGGTTCTGGATGGTCTACTATCTCTGGTGGATTTTTGAAGTATCCATCCATGCATACTTTTTGGGGTAATATTGACCATAAACCCTTGCACAATAAAAGAGGAGGGGTTTCCACATGTATCTTGTCTTTTCACTTGATAGAAATGTCAGTTATCCTTACCTATATTGATCGTTTTTGCATCAACGTCATTCACAAATAAAAAAATAACATTGTTGTGCCATGAAATGAAATAGCTTTGGAAATTTAAAGTTCGTCAGTCGATCTAGCAATTGCTTAATTCTTATGACCAGTATTACTGGTTTGTTAGCTGTTGAAATGGACAGTAGCAAAGGTCATTCAGTTCATAGATGCAATTTGTGGTGGAAGAACTTCATGTCAGGCCTGGTTATAGGGGTGCCCCTAGCCATCTCTATGTTGCTCTGTGTTATGAACTGTTAGAAATCAGCCATGTCGTATAGTGGTAGTAATAATAACTTGCGTACTCGGTTGTCAAGGGAGAGAGTATTCAATTGTTTATTGCAGCATATTGATAGTCTAGTTGCACACGATGTTACAGGCTCAAACACTTCTCTGCTTTCTCATAGTTTACAGAACTCAATACTTATTCCGAAAAACAAGGGAGACGACCAATGGTCAAGACCAGCCAAATACCCTCCAATAAGAAAGGCCTATCTTACAAATGACCCTTGTATTGGATGTTCCAGCATACGGTCAATGGTCCTATCACTCAAGCCTGTGACAGTCACATGGGCAACTCCTAGCAGGAGGTATGTACAGGATGTGTGGGGCCTGTCACATCCTGGCTATGTCCCTAGCCATCTTTGCACTGGGCTGGGGGCCATAGTCAGGAAAGGACAGATATAGATGCCTCTAGGCATCTCTACATAAGCTAGGTCTCCCCAATTGAAGGCAGGTGTAGATTGTTGCTTCCAATTGGGGAACCTACTTATGTGGACTGTTTGCCCACACTGGGTTGGATAATTTTGGTTTGTGCCATTCTACCCATTCACTGGAGCGTCTATAAGTTTGTTTTGTTTCTTTACTTTATCAAAACATGGATTACCATCACCCGTTAGTCTCTGCGTTTGTGTCCTGCCACCAGCACCGTGACACGGCCCATCGGTTTCATGCAACACGTCCTAGCCATACTCCCCGTCTCAGAGTTAGTCAGTACATCTGTGTTGTGTTAAGTTTCTCAAGCCCACTTTCTCTCAGTCCCCCCCTTCAATCATGTATTAATTAATCAGTACATGTTGATAAAACTAGAAAAATAAAAGTACAATCCAATTCCTAATAACTGAAAGATGCAGTGGACACAGCTTGCCCTGACCCATAGCACAATTTAGGAAAACTATTGATTGTTAGGAATGAAGCTAGATTCCCATCAAATATCCTGTAGTCTTCAGTCTTCTCTGTCTTGTATCAGTGATGTAAAGTTCCATTATCAGTTATTGCAGTCAGTGTGAAGTGGACACAGCAAATTGCCTGGTTGTCCTAACAAGTCAGTGTAGGTGTGTAAAGGAACATTGAGTTTCAAAAACTTCACCAATTCAAGATAAACACCACAACAGTGTCTTCCACTGTGATGGAACCATGTAACCTGTCCAGTTAACTGTCCCGTGTTACTTTGACCCGTAGTATGTGGAGTCCTTCAGGTAGATTCTCCTCTCATCTCGCTGTTGATGATTCATCTAGAAATCAAGTGTGAAACCAATTGATCTGACCCTGGCATCTTTCTGCTATGGGAGCGGTCAGGAAGATTTGAAACAGATTCAACCAGTGATGTTGTATAAATCCTTCTTGAACATGTTGCTGGTACTCACACACTCAGTTGTCTGTGTCCATTCAGTGACGTGATGCATCATCAGAAGAGGGGTTGTGATGTTCCGATCTGTTGAAAGAATAACTGCAAAACAACGATTAGTGTGGTTCAACAGTCCATCAGACTTTCATCCTCTGGGTATGGTTCCATCAACTCCCAACAATGAAGACAGTAGATCTCAGAAGTTCCATCATTCGAGTGAAGTGTACTCATTATTCAGACAAGTTCCCATAAAAGTCTGTCTAATTTCCTTTCCGATCCAAAACTGGGTTTCATTCAATTATGCTCGATAGCACATGGCAGTGGAATGAGATTCCATTGTCCCATCAGGCCAAATTTAAAATTGTTACGTCTATGCTATTCCACCATTAAAATGTAATCCAATATAAACCAATTAAAACATACTGTAGATGTAAAATGTAAAACATAACAGATGCCAATGCTCTGTTATAACCATGCAAACATAAAAACATAAATTTTCAAGTAACTCCTTATAATTACCAATTTGATTTGCTTTGAGCCCTAAGCTCAACTCTTTCCAATCATAATCAGTGATCATATCATACATCCCCCCTGCTTTAACTTCATTACGTCAAATGGAAAGTGACACCATGAGTGAAAGCAGAACAATGACAAATACGGCCACAGGAGGCACCATCTTGAACCCGCACTGGCCATCGCTTCAGGACGGACATGAAAAATAGAGAATTGTTAATAGGGATGGATCTGGAATCCATTCGATAAGGAATTGCATCCTGTATATTTATCAAAACAAAAGTTAACATGTAAAAAAACATGAACATTAACTAACACAATCAAGGACATCAATCTGCCACACAGTTGCTTGTGCAAATAAATTATATACCATATAACCTATTAACAAATTTGTCTTACAGAGCTAAACAGCACTCAAATTCTCTTTTTGGCTATCATGCATTTATAAAATCCTGTAGTGTCTTGTCATATGTCTAACTAAATTTGTTTGCCCACTAGGGGATAAGTTGCACAACCAAATTGTAGGTGAAAAAACCTCCAGCCCAATTCCACTGGTATACCAACTGCAACCACCAGGGTGATTATATAAGCATATCCACAGCACCAAAATTGTACAGGCAATATAATATTTAATTTAAAGGACCCCACAAACTGCAAGCTCAGCTTCCGTCAGGGCAGGCGGAGGGGGCCGGACCCGGTTGCCCAAACGACACACTGGGGCTTCCCTGTGGTGGCGATCCACATAGGTTTTCTGGTGGCGGACAGCGAGCCTGAGGCGAACCTGCACGGCCTCCCACATGCCAGCTGCCCGCCGGAACCAATCGTCCACCGCAGGGGTACTGGTCTGCCTCGGGATCCAGGGTGCCAGGACCGGCTGGTAGCCCAGGACACACTGAAAATGGGACAACCCCATGGAGGATTGGTGACAGGAGCTCCGCCGCACTGAGCTTCTGTGAGAAGAAAGCACAGGGGCGGAGCATGTTCCGACTCCCCGTTCGTTGGGAGAGTACGGCCCTGAGACCACAGTCGGAGGCGTCCACCGCCACAACAAACTGGAGCGACGGGTCGGGATGGGCCAGGACCGGAGCGGTGGTGAAACGGTATTTCAGTTCCACAAACGCCCGCTCCACCTCCACGGTCCACCGCAACTGGGTCGGGTCGTCTCACCCCTCAGAAAGGAGGTGATCAGAGCCACGACCTGGCTAAAGCCCCGAATAAACCTCTTATAGTAGTTAGCGAAGCCTAAACATTGTTGCACTCCCTTCACTGTGGTTGGGGTCAACCAATTATGCATGGTGTCAGTGTGATGCTCCATCATAGTCACACCCGTGTGAGAGAAACGGTACCCCAGGAAGGACACGGACGACTGGAAGAACCGACACTTCTCGGCTTTCACGTACAGGCTGTGCTCCAACACTCTAGCAAGCACTCTACGCACCAACGTGACATGCTCAGCGCGGGTAGCCGTGTAAATCAAGGTGTTGTCAATATACACCACCACACTTTAGCATAACATGTCCCTGAAAACGTCAATGATGAAAGATTAAAAGACTCATGGAGCATTAATCAAACCGTACAGCATCACTAGATATTCATAATGGCCAGAGGTAGTACTGAAGGCTGTTTTACATTTGTCCCCTTCCTGGATACGCACCAGGTTATAGGCACTCCTGAGGTCCAATTTCATAAAAAAGCAGGCCCTGGGCATCCTCTCGACTTCTGCAGGGATTAGGAGAAAAAGATAGCTGAACGGGATGGTGATCTTTTTCAGCGACCTGTAATCGATGCATTGGCGCAAACCACCATCCTTCTTTTTCACAAAGAAGAAGCTCAAGGAGACCGGTGACTTGGAGGGCCTAATGTATCCCTGCCCCAATGCTTCCTCATCATACACGGCCATCGCTGCCGTCTCGGTGCGGGACAGTGGATACACGCGACCCTTAGGGAGTGCGGCCCGCTTTACGAGGTTTATCGCGCAATCCCCAGGTCTATGAGGCAGCAACACAGTAGCCTTAGCCTTGGAAAAGACCGAGGCCAAGTCCCTGTATTCGTGGTGGATCGGCGGGAGCACTGTCTGGACTTTCCACCATGGTCGAACCCACAGAAACACCCAAATACCTACCTTGGAACTTCCGCGACCACCCCGAAAGGAGCGGGACAGTACACTTGGTAACAAAGCCTGACCCTAGTGGCCGGTTGTCTAATGCTCTCACGGGTAGAGGGGTGGCAAGGACCTGAAGGAGAATGCGTGTGCGTAATGCGAAAGCCCTGTCGATTAAATTCCCAGCAGCGCCTGAATCTACCAGCGCCTTACACTGGGAAAGCAACGGAAAACAGGGGAACTCAACAGGGACGGTGCAGAGAGTGAGTGGAAAGGCAAACGGTGAATTGGCATGAGCTACCTGGGGTGAGGGGAAGTGCCATGCCAGTCGCCTCTGGAGTTAGGGGAGGAGGTGCAGCGCAGCGCAGCGGGATGGCCCCATGCTTCTTCGAACTCCCCCGCTTTCCTCCTCCTTGCCCTCTGCCCGGGATTGCAGCCGTCTCCAGGTCCATAGGGACGGCGGTGTCCAGGTGGTGGGGTGGAACGGATGGGCCCCGCCAGGATGTCCTCAGGCAGCCAGCATGTTGTCGAGGTGGATAGATGTCTCCACCAGCTGTTCAACGGAGAGGTCCACGTCTCGCCATGCCAGCTCCCTTCGGATGTCCTCCAGAAGGCTGCAGCGGTAGTGATCAAAAAGGGCCCGATCAGTCCACCCAGAACCCGCTGCCTGGGTTCGGATCTCCAGAGCAAACTCCGGTGCCGATCTCGTCCCCTGCCGCAGATGGAAGAGCCATTCACCTGCCTCTCTTCCCTCGTGTGGTCGAAAACAACCTGGAAGCAGTGGACAAACTCGTCGTAGCTGCCCTGGATGGGACCCTTGGTGTTCCATACGGTGGTGGCCCAATCCAGGGCCTTCCCGGACAGGCAGGAGACGAGTGAGGAGATCTTCTGGGCGTCCGTCGGCGCAGAATGAATTGCATGGAGCGCGATGTTGACCTGCAGAAGGAAACCCTGACAGCAGTCCGCCGTCCCATCGTATTCCCGGGGAAGAGGACTGTGCATCGCCCCCACTCCGGTAGGTGCAGACTGGGCAGGCAGTAACACTGCCAGTGCTACGGGAGTGGACAAGCAACTCTAGGCGCCGAACAGCCTGTAGGATGCCCTCCATCGCGACACCTATGTTGGCCAGTATTGTTGAATGTTCTCTAACTACCTCCACAACACCGGACGCACATTCAGCTCCTCTGTGCTCCATTTTTGTTGAGGTGTGTTATTCTGTTAGCCTTTTACGATATGAGAAGAGCAGTGAGCACCCGGACTGAGGAGTCGAAGTCATGTTAGTTTACACTTCGTTTAATAATGTGTAGCTGAGCAATGCGCATGGCAGTGAGACAATACCACACAAAGACCAAGGGGCCAGAGGGAACACATATACTGGGGGAAATGACTGTAGATGATGTTCAGCTGCACTAAACGAGACAACATGTGTGATGAGTTGATGAAATGGGCGGTGGTGTCAGAAGGCTGGTGACTTCGAGCGTTGAAGCCTGCCTACTGCAGGGGAGGATGGGCATCAGATGGCGTAGTTGTCACAATCATGCTAATCTGAAGCATTAGTTTCACCTAAACGTTGTGAAAATTATATATTATGATTTAAATCAAGTAAATATCTAGGAAAATATACATAAGTTATTTTACATGAAGCCAACCAGTGATTTCCACAACAAGAATCGTGTCTGTTTTTAATGCAGTGCCGCCTGAGGGCCAGAAGATCACGGCCTTCCATTATTGGTGTTCTGCCTGGTCCCTTGTGAACAGAGATTTCTCTGGATTCTCAGTTTTTTATTATGTTATGTTCTGTGGATGATGAGATCCCCAAACTCTTTGCATTTTAACATTGAGAAGCTTTTTAACATTGAGAAGCATTCTTGCTTTTAAACTGACTGCACAATGGTATCACCTGCTGGTCAGGAATAAGATCAATTGTTTATTGTTTATATGAAGTCTTCTCCATTGTTTTCGATATTAAGAATTATCAACTGGTCTCAATAAAGATAAAATCTTTTTTTAGGCCAGGCTTTGAACAGTACCTAGACATTTTCTAAATCAATTTTACACAGAGTCACAACTTGTATGGAAACGAGTTGTACAAATAAACACCTACTACTCAAATGAATGGATTTAGTTTTTTTTTTAGTTTATGTCCATTCTACAACAGGTTGGTCAACAGAGTGTTGGGGACACAAGTGACAGGCAGGGACATGAGACACTATCAATTAATGTCCATATAACTGGTTTCATTTCATATATACTATGACACTTTATCCTAAACATTACAATGCATAAACGGTTTAAAATAAATGGTTACCTGGAAGGAACCCCCCCCCCCAAATTGACTGAACTCATAACCTCATATCATTTATTGCTGATCAGGAAATGTCCCTATTGTGAACTGTTTAATAACTAAATATATCTTTAGTTGCTATTTCATCTTTTTTACACTCTTAATGTGAGTCGTTTGTGAAATCATGATCATCTCTGTGCAGGCTGTCATGCTGTCTGGTCACAAAGGAAGGCTGTGCTTCTCTGGTCTCCGCTCTGAAGTCAAACCCCTCATATCTGAAAGAACTGGATCTGAGCTACAATCACCCAGGAGACTTGGGAGTCAGACTGCTCTCTGCTGGACTGGAGGATCCACACTGGAGACTGGAGAAACTCAAGTAAGTCCTGTAGATGTTTTCTGAATCAGTAATCAGTAATGTGGTATTAAGTTGTCATTTTGTTTTGTATAATGTAATATGTGTCAAATACAGACCTACCTTCCTGTAATCAGTTTGTGTAGCTGGAACAATAGTCGGAAATTTGAGGAAATGATTTACTGTATCAATGAAATTCAGTCTTCCCATGATATATAAACAAATATTCTAACATTGTGACCCAACATATTATTTAAACTCAACTCATCCCTTCTGCTGTCAAACCCAGTCTTAGTCTCAGCCTCTCCCCCTCATATCACCCACACTGCCTCAACACATGATCCACTGTCTCAACTTCCTGACAATGGTCACACTGACCTGTTGGATGTTTCCTTATCAGATGGAATGTATTGTTTAAATGACTATGTCCCACCCACAGTCTAGTTAACACAGATTCTGCTCCTAGCTGCCCTCCTTCCATCCCCAACTACACCCTTTATTCTGAACAGGTGTCGGTCTATAGTATCTCCATTCCACTGCTCCTGCCACCTCCTCATCATCTCAGTCCAGACAATACTTTATTCACTTTTCCTCAACGTGCTCAATCTAAGTCAATTTGGCATCTAAATACACCCCAAGGAATCTAATGACCCCCACCCTCTCCAAATCCTTCCCATACAATCTCAGCTGGACCTCATCACCCACCCTCTTCCTTGTGTAAAAAGACATCCACCACTGTCTCCCTGTTCACCTGTGTCTTCCTGACCTCTGCTTCTAAACAGAACACAGGGTCCATAGTGCCCCTCCCCTTCCTGACCTCTGTTTCCATACAGAACACTGAGTCCATAGTGCCCCTCCCCTTTTTGACCTATGCTTCTAAACAGAACACAGGGTCCATAGTTCCCCTCCCCTTCCTGACCTCTGCTTCTAAACAGAGCACAGGGTCCATAGTGCCCCTCCCCTTCCTGACCTCTGCTTCTAAACAGAACATAGAGTCCATAGTGCCCCTCCACTTCCTGACCTCTGCTTCTAAACAGAACATAGAGTCCATAGTGTCCCAGTTGTCTTTTATTTATGACACCAAGTCTCTACCTCCCTTTATTTCATAACACAGTCATGAGTCATATGACTTTAGAGATCATACAAAATCACCATTATGTCTTCAAGGAAAGAGCAGTGAAGTTGTGAACAAACGTTCCTCTATCCTCAATTCCTTCAACACAGTCATTATGGATAGTTTGTTCACTGTTTTAGTAACAAACATTAAAACCATATAATTGAAATATTTAAAGAGTACCTGGATGTACATTGTTGGAGATTAGTTTTTGTGATTGGGGTTTGCTCTTTGTGTCTATTGTGTCTAATCAAGTATGTTTATTATTGTATGTTTTTCAAAACCCATAATCCAGAAATCTAAATGTTTACCACGGGAACTGTGGTAGAAATGTATTGGAGGAGGGGTTGTGTGTGGTGTGTTATTGGAGGAGGGGTTGTGTGTGGTGTGTTATTGGAGGAGGGGTTGTGTGTGGTGTGTTATTGGAGGAGGGGTTGTGTGTGGTGTGTTATTGGAGGAGGGGTTGTGTGTGGTGTGTTAT
>JACXGJ010017599.1:0-11014 GCA_016801105.1 Esox niger
TAGTGGTTCATTTAGGCATTAGAGATTAGGTTTAGGGTAGTGGTTCGTTTAGGCATTAGAGATTAGGTTCAGGGTAGTGGTTCATTTAGGCATTAGAGATTAGGTTCAGGGTAGTGGTTCATTTAGGCATTAGAGATTAGGTTTAGGGTAGTGGTTCATTTAGGCAATAGAGATTAGGTTCAGGCTAGTGGTTCATTTAGGCATTAGAGATTAGGTTTAGGGTAGTGGTTCGTTTAGGCATTAGAGATTAGGTTCAGGGTAGTGGTTCATTTAGGCATTAGAGATTAGGTTCAGGGTAGTGGTTCATTTAGGCATTAGAGATTAGGTTTAGGGTAGTGGTTCATTTAGGCAATAGAGATTAGGTTCAGGGTAGTGGTTCATTTAGGCATTAGAGATTAGGTTTAGGGTAGTGGTTCGTTTAGGCATTAGAGATTAGGTTCAGGGTAGTGGTTCATTTAGGCATTAGAGATTAGGTTTAGGGTAGTGGTTCGTTTAGGCATTAGAGATTAGGTTCAGGGTAGTGGTTCATTTAGGCATTAGAGATTAGGTTTAGGGTAGTGGTTCATTTAGGCAATAGAGATTAGGTTCAGGGTAGTGGTTCCCAACTCCAGATCTCATTCCTCCCAACCACACACGTTTTGGTTGTAGCCCGGGACAAGCACAGCGAATTCAACTCAATGGGTCGGGGGAACAATGAAAATGTGGACTGTTGGGATACTGGTGGGCCGGAGCTCAGAACCACAAGTTTAGGGTTGCGGCTAGGCATTGGGCTACATGAAGTTTAGCTATAAAGGTGGTATTGGTTGCGTTAACTGTTACTACAGGGTTACAGGAAAAATAAATGGGTGCTTGCTATGAAGTGTAAAAAGTTCGGAATTGTGTAAAAGAGTAGGGTAACTTAGGGGAAGACATGCCCTTATGTGTATTTTCCCACAAGAAATGCAATGTTTGGTCAGATTTGTATATGCGCATATTGACTAAAGTCAGACAAATACATATAGAAAAAGTAAATTGGGCAGAATTATACAGAATTTTATTGCAACTTTATCAAACGCCGAACTATGTAAATGGGTCGTTTTACCCCACTATCAGGGCAATATGAGCATCCCTGTGGGGTAAGTGAGTTAACATAACCAGTTTTAACCGTGATACTGCACATTCCAATATCCAGAGGCAAAATGTGTATGTATAACATTTATTTCTTACATTTCTTACAATTTCAAAAAATTGCCGGGCCGTGTAAAACAGGGGTGTTCAAACCATTCCACGGAGGGCCGTGTGTCTGCAAGTTTTTGTTTTTTCCTATGAATTGGTTCGCAGTTCACACCTAAACAACCAGGTGAAGGTAGAATCAAACGAATTAGTAACCTGGTTAGTTAATCAAGTACAAGGAGAGAGTGAAAACCTGCAGACTCACGGCCCTCTGTGGAATAGTTTGGACACCCCTGGCGTAAGCGGTTTATTCACTGAAATAATCTCTGAGGTGGTAAAAGATTTGAGATCCACTGACCTAAATACATGCCAAGCATTTGAGGCAGAGGGATGGTTCAGTGTTTATCTTCTCTTAACCGAGCCGCCACGCTGCCCTGTGTCCAGCGGGTGATGCTGTGGGGAAGGACTTCTCGGCTGGGCTTCACTGTTTTAGTAAAGGACGTATGGAGCAGTTTTGTAAGTCAGCTGTGTAGACTGAAATATCTCATCTAGACAACAGAAGATGGCTGCTCTGGTGGGATCGCTGGGTTGGGTTTCTCATAATATGTTACCAGGCATCGCTCACATCTGAGGCAAACCCTCTGTCGGATCTGGTCCCTGTAACGGGGCCAACACAGTGACAAGAGCAATCCACAAAACCCAAATCTGGGTCGCTCAGAAGTATCCAAACTTGACTGCTCGAAAATATCCAACTGTCACGTCCTGGCTATGCCCCTAGCCATCTTTGCGCTGGCTGGGGCCATAGTCAGGACATGGCCAGAAGAGGTGCCTCTAGCCACCTCTGTGTTTTGGTCTCCCCAATTGGAGGCAGGTGTTTGTTATTGCCTCCAATTGGGGAACCTATTTATGTTGAATGTTTCCACACAGTTGTGTGGTTCATTTTGGTTGTCAGCCGTAGGCGCTACTACACCCAGTCATTGTGTCTGCTTTCAGTTTGTAAGTTTGTTCTTTTGTTACCTTGTTCATTAAAACATGGATTATTACCGAAACAGCCGTTCTGCCTCTGCCTATCTGTCCTCATACCCCGGACTGTATGACACCAACATTCCCTTCTAGGTGTTCTAGTATTTCCTTGAGCCATACGGAACCTAAATGAGGATACCCACTGGGATTGAATCCATGGCGGATACATTTGGAAGCCTTTAGATAGTTTAGCACAGTATTCGCCCAGTCTGATGTCTTTATCTGGTTTCTACCACAAAATTTGCCCAGTCCAATGTTTTTATCTGTTTTTTACCACAGTATTCCCCAGTCCTATGTCTTTATCTGGTTTATACACCAGTATTCACCAGTCCTATGTCTTTATCTGGTTTATACCACAGTATTCACCAGTCTTATGTCTTTATCTGGTTTATACCACAGTATTCACCAGTCTTATGTCTTTATCTGGTTTATACCACAGTATTCACCAGTCTGATGGCTTTATCTGGTTTATACCACAGTATTCACCAGTCTGATGGCTTTATCTGGTTTATACCACAGTATTCACCAGTCTGATGGCT
Organism: Esox niger; assembly: GCA_016801105.1. NCBI lineage: Eukaryota > Metazoa > Chordata > Actinopteri > Esociformes > Esocidae > Esox > Esox niger. The sequence goes on from JACXGJ010017599.1 coordinate 2,715, forward strand.
TTATCTGGTTTATACCACATTATTAACCCAGTCTGAGGCCTTTAGCTTGAATTTACCAGAATGTATTTTCAGTAGAACCTTTGTAGTTTGTCTCATCTACTTTATGGCCCTTGATTTTTTTGTATCTTTATATGTCCTGTAGCACTTTGAGATTGATAAAATGTAAAGTGCAATACAAATAAAATATTTTATCATCATTGTGTCATTTACCAATAGTACAGTCTAGCTCTCTTTCTTTTTTCTCCCATGCATTTGCCAGATTCACAACACAGTTGGTTTGGTGTCATTCCCATTTCTGCTCACCAGTCAATCAATGACAAAATTAGATTTGACATTTTAGTCATTTAGCAGATGCCCTTCTCCCGAACAATCTAAATGAATTTAAATTCACTAATGGGAAAAGTTCTGATAGTTCGTGCTGAGAACCTTTGAAGCTGCAATAGAATTGTACCAAATGACCTGACTTGTGACTATACAGACACCGATCCAGATGAAACTGGCCCAACCTCATATTGTTAAATCTCCAAACAGCTATCAAAAGAACTGCTTTTAGCTGTCTGTTTATATTGACACTGTCCTCTCCTAACCCTTCGAGACCTACTGAAATTTAATATAAAAAAAATCTGTTTTCTGAAACAAAACATGTGCCTCTGTCCCACAAAATAGCCATCATATTTTTTAACATGGAGGAGTGATCATTACCTATTGACATTCATACATAGTTGTAAAAACCACTACAACTCTCGGTCTCTCTCGTTTTCTCTTTTTAAAAGCACACCTCGTTTGACCTCCTAGATTACATACAGACCAATAAATATGTTTTCTGTATGTTTTCCCTCCACAGTCCCTGGACCTCCCTATCTGTCGGTAGCTCAAGACTCGGAGACGTCAGCCGTGGTCCGTTGGGATGCCCCCGATGTCCTGATCCAAGGTGTGGACCTGCAGGGGTACCGACTGCAGTTTGGTCGTAAGGACGTATCCCCCCTGGCGACGCTGGAGTTCACCCCCCAGGAGAGGCAGTACACGGTGGCCAATGTCCACAGGGGTGCCACCTACCTCTTTAAAGTCCAGGCCAAGAGTCGGGGCGGCTTTGGGGAGGAAGCCATGGCCGAGCTGCAGGTCCCTGGGCACACGCCACAAGGGTACCCCCAGATCAGTGAGAGCTCCAACGTGACCTGCTGCTCCGTGGAACTGGCGTGGTCGCCCCCAGTGCTGGCAGAGCGTAACGGTGACATTACGGAGTACACGCTGGCGTACCAGGAAGCGGGCACGGCTGGTGTGCCCCGTGAACTCAGCCTGCCCGCCAGCCAGTCCAGCTATGTGCTCAACAGCCTCAAGCCCAACTCGGCGTATGACGTGAAAATACGCGCTCACACCAGTGTAGGTCCAGGGCCCTTCAGCCCACCGGTCCAGTATCGGACAGTGGCGTTTGACACAGGTAGGGTTCACCTGTTTCTCTCCCAGCCCGGGGGGGGAACGTTCATAAATAACGACAACAAAACAACAACAACAAGCAACAATGCCAAAAACAACTCCCCCCCCCCCCTCCAACCACCTTCACTTCGCCAAGACAAAAAAATCCAGCCTAGAGTCTAAAAAGGTTTGCGGGGGAACACTCACTTCACTAACCCAAAGGTAAAACCAGTCAGTTACAGCCAGTCAGTCAGTTTGAAAAGGGGGAGGAGCCACAGTGTTCAAGGTAAGTGCCGGTTGGTCAGACACCTTGTCAGTCTCCTTGCTGCCCTTTGGCCAAGAACACTTACACAGCCAATGCACCCTGACACACACAAACACACACGCACACACACACCCTAAGATTGCGGGGAATAAAAGAAAAAGGGAAGGTAGAGCCTCAGTGATTTCAGTAATTGAGGGTTAGCAACAGTAAGATTTTGGTTTCTTATTTCTTTTGGTTTTCAGTTTGTTTTGAGTACCACCCTCCCCCTGTCCCCCTTTCCTCCCCCTCTACAGGGTGGTCTGTGGCATGGCATCCCCTGATGCACTGCTAACCACTCTCAGCATGCTGTGTTTGGGCCTGTCTTTGTGCCCGCCGGGCAGCACCGTCGCGTGCAGTGCCAGCCCAGGCTCGGTTCTAACTGGGTCGGAAGCGGGCAAACGGGCGTAGTGGCCTGTAGGAAGATGTGGTGGGCAGAGAGTGGGCTGGCACTGTGCGGCTGAGCCTGCAGGGGCCTGTGTGTGTCTGTGAGTCTCCCATGCTGTGTCTCTAACCAATAGCATTGCTCCCTTCACAGCCTATCACAGCACAGATCACCGCCCACTCACTACTTCAACCCAGAGGATGGAAAACGTCCAAAACCACCTCTTTCTCTCCGTCTCTCTCTTCCTCTCTTTCTCGCCACTAACTCGACACAACCTGTTTTGTTTTCTTTCATTTTTCCGCTGTCCCGCACAACAGATGTTCCGAAGAACTTCACGGTCAAGTGGGTCACCAAGACGACGGTGTTGCTAACGTGGAAGTTTGCAGAGAGGCGATTCCCATTCCGGTGCACGGTGAGGGAACGTTTCAGACAGACGAGCTGACGCACACACACAGGCGTGCACACACAGGCGTGCACACACAGGCGTGCACACACAGGCGTGCACACACAGGCGTGCACACACAGGCGTGCCCACACAGGCGTGCCCACACAGGCGTGCACACACAGGCGTGCAGAGAAATACACAGACACACAGACACATCTTCAATGCTTCTGCTCTATGAATAAATGTTTTACTAATTGTGAGACTGACTTAATTCAAAGTTTGAACAATGTATTCAAACAGAGCTGAATTATAGAGTTAACCTTTACAAAGAAAGTCTATTGAACCCCAGGCATATACATGTCATCTTAAACCCACTATTCCCATAGAACAATTCTCTTGCAGACTCAGGCCTTCTACATTTTACGTGCTTTCAGACATTTTAACCGGAGCCAATTTCCTCACGCATATTTAGTGTGCGTCCATTTTGTGTTTGTCCCCCTGTCCGTCCGTCCGTCTCCTCCGGTACCAGATCGAGTATAACCGTCAGAAGATGGATGTGGATGCCCAACTGACCAAGGCACTAGTCACTGGCCTGCGGCCAAACACCACCTACGAATTTAGGATCATTTGTCAGGACAACACAGAGGGAGCCCCTCGTCACCGCGTGGTTGCCAGAACCGCCCCGCCCATTTTGGTGAAGAAGCCCAGGCTGGACCTCTACTCTGAACCGGACAACATCCTGACCATGGGCTTCGCTCCGGTCGATGGCAAGGATATTAAGTGAGAGAAATGGAAATCCGTGTTCCTGTCAGTGTGTCTGCGTTGTCTGTATTTTCTGCTTTCCCTCTTTCTCTCTAGCCGTTTGTGTCCTCGCCTCTCCAACTCCCACACTCTTTCACATGGCACATCACACACATTGCAACGCACCTTTCTTCATTGCCTCTTTACTGACCACCTTCTGTTGTTTTACAGTCACATCATTTTTCTCCCCGACATGCTAATGTCTATCACACACACATACACAGTTTCCCAACTCTAGCCTATATATCTGTCTCTGCTGTAAGTTCTGGTTCTCCGTGGTATTGTGTGTGTGTTGATGCTAGTTATTGTGTCCTGCAGGATCTTCTATGTGGTGGTGGTTCCAATAAAGAAGGGCTCAGGGACCGTGCGACATCTGAAGAACCCAGACGAGATGGACTTGGAAGAGGTAAGAAGCAACCCCTCCCTTTCAAGGGTAACCTGCATCAGACTTGTGTCCTGTACACAGACACGGCCGATAGGTTCCAGCCAATGGTTGTCCATAGGTGGCTCAAGTTCTTTTCATACCCGAAGGAGTTGTCAGGGCAACTGTACTTTAGGTTATTTGTGTTAACAGACAGAAAGATAGACGGATGAACAGAAAGACAGACAGGCAGGTATGCAACACAATAGACAAAAAGAAAGATTAATCTACCGCAGAGACTGTTGATGGATAAAAAAATATACAGGTTAAAGGTTACCTTATAGATGTTGGTGGGTATTTTTGAGCTGATTGTGATGAACTCTATTATAACGTTTTGTATGCCAGCGTCAGTAGCTTAGCGTCAGTAGCTTAGCGTCAGTAGCTTAGCATAATTGCTGGCGTTCCGGTACAATAGCCTCCTTTAGAAAACTGATGGATGCCATGGTTTCACCAAATCTTCCCGTTGATGACAGTGAAGGAGAACGTGTCAGTTCTCCTCAAGTCAGTCCTTCAATCTTCTCAGTCAACTTAGATGAATAACCTAGTGGTGAAATGTCATGGGCCAGGAAATGATTGGTTGCTGATTTTAATCCCTGAGCTCAGGAAAAATAAAGCTCCGCCCTTTGCGTCATTGAGTGATTCCCCTAATTGCTCTGGATAATAGTGTCTGTTGAATGACTACAATGTAAATGAATATCCTGAGAGATGATAGATGCATCTTTTACAGTCAGATCTTCAGACAGCTTTCCTTAACCCCACTACCTATTCTCCCTAACCCCTGTACCCCTCCTCACCTCTGTCTGTCCCTCCGTTACAGCTCCTCAAGGACGTGACCCCTAAGCGTCGAACTCGGCGCCAGCTAAGCCCGGCGGACAGCAGAAAGCCTTACATAACCGCGTGCTTCAAGCAGCTCCCCACCTCCTTCACCCTTGGGACGGACCACCGCCAAAGCAGCTGTGAGAACAAGCCTCTGGAGCCGGGCCAGGAGTACGTCTTCTTCCTGCTGGCTGAGCTCAACACCACTGCCGGGGTGAGTTCTGGAGATAAGGGCGAGCACCCATACACTCCCAAACTGCACGTTGACCAGAGCTTCATGTGCGTTATCTAGATAATACTCCCCATATCGGCCTGAACCCACAAAGCGTGATTAACCCCCCCCCCAAGTCCATGTGCTATATGATCATATTCATTAGGATGTAAAACCTGGCAAGATTCCCTTTGCTACTATAAACTGCTTACCGATGCAATCCGAGCAGTAAATAATGACGCCCTTTGTACGCGGTCTCATATAGCACGGTTATCAGCCAATCAGCATTCAGGATCCCAACCACCTGGTGTATTCAGTTCAGTTCTATTGTATTTATGTTTGTCTGTCTTTCTGGCTGTTTTTCTCTGGCTGGCGGTTTTTCTCTCTGTCTGGCTGGCTGTTAATCTCTCTGTCTGTCTCTATCTGTCTGACTTTTTCTCTCTCTGTCTGGCTGGCTGTTTCTCTCTGTCTGGCTGTTTCTCTCTCTGTCTGGCTGTTGCTCTCTCTCTCTCTGGCTGGCTGTTTCTCTCTCTGTGCTGGCTGTTTCTCTCTCTCTGTCTGTCTGGCTGTTTCTCTGTCTGGCTGTTTCTCTCTCTCTGTCTGGCTGGCTGTTTCTCCCTGTGGGTCTGTAGAAAATGTTTGCCGCCAGCCCGTACACAGACTCAGTGGTGACCCCGGAGACAGAGGGGGACCCCACGCCAGCGGATAACGGCGGGGACGGCCTCATCTGGGTGGTGGGGCCTGTGCTGGCCGTGGTCTTCATCATCTGCATTGTCATCGCCATCCTCCTCTACAAGAAGTGAGTTACGTTGTAGGGGGTTCTGGGAAATGTGACAGTGAGAGCAGCAGGGGGACGGGACTGGGGGAAAATGACGTTCAAGAGTTCATGTTTACCAGGAAGTGTCAGCTTGTATGATGAAATAATTCAACATACACTGTAACTGGGATATATCATGGCCTCGTTTTTAACTTTTAAAGTCAGAACATCTCTTTAATCTAAAATCAGTTTCTGTCTGTAATAGTCCATTTCTATTGTTGTGGGGGAGGGACAGAGCGAAACATCTCTCAGCCTAGAAGGGCCGGTTCCAGCTTGTTTTCGGTTCCACCTCATCCTTCATAGCGCCCACCTGGACTCCCAGGTCTAAATGACTCCCTGATAATAGTTTGGAGTAGAACTGGCCTGGACGTCCAGAGTTGGGTTTGAGGGTTCTGCCCTGTTGTAGGCGAATAATGCGTATCTCTCTGAAATACAAGTCCCAGCAGTGCATAGTAGTTAATGCACGGGGACAGCTTAGTCATCTAGGAAGAAAAGGCCGTGGTCAGGAGTAGGACTTACCAGGCCTAGTGTCCCAATTCAGTCTGACCTATAACCTCTGCATGCTGGTGGTTAGGGAGAGTAACGTCTCTCCTTGGATCTCTCTCTCTCTCCTCTCCTCTCCCTCTTCTCTCTCTCCTCTCCTGTCTCTCTCCCTGGTGGCTAGTGTTCCCATCTGCCCTTAACCCCTGCTACACCCTGCCCCACAGCTTACTAGTCACAGATCATCAAACTATCATGACCGAACACACACACACACACACACACACACACACTAGCTGTCACACACACAACACACACCACCAGCTCCTCCTCCAAAATGCTGATTATCTTTATCTAACTAGCGCTGTGAGGTGCAGCCAACCCCTGTGAATGTTGAAATGCTGTCTATTGATTTCTTTCTTTTCCTGTCCTTCTCCTTGTGTCGTGTTTTTCCCTTCTTCATATATTTATTTGAAACTCCATTGCTTTCTCTGGAAGCAGCAAACCTGACAGGTAAGGCTTAGCCACACTTCTCTGCTGTGCATATGTTTCCGTCAACAAAATAACGTGGGCTCTGAATAAAAGATGTTTTTAATTAGTGAGGAGTGAAAAACGGTTGGGGAAGAGAAGCTGTCTCGCTAGATATGCCCTTCTGTTGTTTTCTGTTTAGTCTCGTCAAGGGTTATTTTGACTTTTGAGGCAGCGTTGTTTTCGTTGAGGTCTTGTTTGTATGTGGGCTGTGGACGGCGGCCATTTTGTGTTGTTGGCCCTTAACGCTGCACATCTCTGTTCCCACCACCACCTAAAGCCGCAAACGAAAAGAGTCCGAGCCCAGAACCAAATGTCTGTTAAACAACGCGGAGATCGCCCCACCCCACCCAACAGACCCCGTGGAGATGAGACGCATCAACTTCCAGACCCCAGGTAGGTTTTTGGGGACACCTCATTGAAACATTATATCAACCAATGCTGTTTTTGTACAAATACTCAGTTTGTGTTTCCCAATAACATGAGACACCGTGAAAGAAATCCCAGATTGTCAAGTTTCAATGGTAATATTTAAGCATTTTCCTCAGAAGCTAGTCTGGTCCTGACTCTCTCTGAGCTACCGCTGACTTCCCTGTTGTTCCTCATCTTGGTTGGTAGATCGCTCCGCTCAAGGATGACCTTTGATTTTGCTTCCGTTTTCTTTGGCTTCCTGGCCTAAATACTATTCTGACATTTCCGTGTCGTCTCTTAACCCAGGTCCAGGGATTTGTCACACACTTCCCCCATCCTTACTTCCTCATCCTGTCCTTGTCAATCATGCGTCCGTCGTCTGTCTCCAACCTCCAGTCCATCAAAAGGCTCACATTTCAAAGGGCTGAATCTCCAGCAGTGCCTGATGTTCCTGTGGTTTGGTGGAACCAGCCGACACCTAGAAACCCCACCCACTTTGTTGGAGTGCAGAGCAAAATCTCATTAGGCTCCCGGCACACACACACACACACACACACACACACACACACACACACACACACTAACCAGTAACATATCTCTTTCTAGAACCTTCTTATTATAAGGCCTTAGCACCCTAATTCCAGGAAATCGGAGAACATGATGGCCTCCGTCTCACTCATCCTTTCCTATTTTTCCATATATCTCCTCGTCTCTCCTCCTCCATCTTTCCCCTCTGTTTCTCTTTGGCCCCTCTTCCTCCTCTTTTTCTCATCTTTCCTCCATCCCTCTTCTAAATCTGCTCCCTTTTCTCCTCATATTCCTCCTTTCTCTTCTGTCATTCTGCTTCACTATCTCTGTCACATGAACCTAAAAGAATCTCTCTCACACACAGGCAAGTCAGTCGTTTTTTGCCTTGTCGTTGTTTAACTGAATTTATGTCATTAGCTCTCCACTCTGAGAACTTCATTTAAACAGACATTTTAGCCCAATTAAGCAGGGCAGCGAACATTTGCAAAAATCCCCATTAGCTAATAGTGCCCATTGTTCAAAGAAGCACACTTCACTGCACTATGAGAGCCCTCCAGTCCAAACCAATGGAGCAGATTTCATCCCTGCACAGTAAACCTAACCATGGAAATATGTTTATGATAATATTTTAGATTGTGTGTGTGTGGAGCACAGCCAAATAAATATCAGCAGCTCCCTCTAACCCACCCCACACTCCCTCCAACCCACCCCACACTCCCTCTAACCCACCCCACACTCCCTCTAACCCACCCACCCCACACTCCCTCTAACCCACCCCACACTCCCTCTAACCCACCCCACAC
>JACXGJ010017600.1:0-11013 GCA_016801105.1 Esox niger
ACAATATCTCTGTACTCTCTACACTTGCCAGTTTTAGACTTCGCTAGCACCAACCCCAGATTTGCGGCTACGTCGGTGGCTCTGCCCCCCGGTAAACAGTGTACGATCGCCGGCTGATTCTTTAGTCTAATACTGCGGGTAATGGAGTCGCCGATAACTAAAGTTTTCAGTTTTTCCAGGCCACCGGTAGAAAATGCCTATCGATCATTCCCCTCCAAAGACGGCTCGGGTCTTGACTCCGACTCCAGTGGGGAAAACCTGTTGAAAATTTCAGTCGGCTCTAGCAGCGACCCAGGTTTAACTGGTCGATGGCATTTCTTCCCAGTGACCAAGAGAAAGTTCTTGCCCGGCTGCCGCAGTTTTTCCCATTTCTACACTAACATAATCCTTACCTGACATTTGCGTCTGAAGCCGAGCCTCTAACTCTGCTATCTTTAACTGAAGACGACAGTTCTCCCTCGTGAAGTAGCTACAACAAGTGCAGTGAAAAGCCATAATCATGGTACTTAGCTTCGGATAGGTAACAGCATGCAGCGTACAGCACGTCAAAACTCCCACAATGCAGCAGTCGGTTAATGGCAGTTCGTGTGATCTGTATGTCTGATCACATGATCAGACATGAGGCAAAGATTTGAATGCCCAGATGTCATTGCAGGACAGCCATTCCAGATAGCTAGCTAATTTCCCCACTGTCAGACAATGCATTTCCAATGATTTAGTGATGTACTCCCTAGGAATTTACATGGTAAGTAAGGCTTTAGTTCACAAGGTATAGGAAAGAATAAGCTACAGTGATACACCAGGAAAAGGCTCAGTATAGTAATCCTTGCAGGTTAAACACAATAACAGAGAGTTACAAATATACACAGGCCCACAAACTGTGTATACAATTGTAAATACTCTATGATTATTAGTACTAGTTATTACATTCTGTAAGTTTATTATTATCTATTTTTAATCATTTTTGTGTAGTTTTTCTTTATCTTTCTACTGTTAATCTGTCATTAAGTATTTAGTTGAGTGTTTAGTCTTGTGCGGTCTCAAATTATTATTTAAATCTCTAAACTATCGAAAACTATTGAAAACAGTGTCAATAATGTTAGTTTGGTCTAAAAAACAGCTTTATTTGAACACATTTAAATTGAAATAAATGTTATAGATAATGTCATTCATAAATACCATTAGGCTTAAAGTGTCCTGAGGGCTAAAACCAATGTGTCTGGTGAAAAAAGAAGCTATGTACACATCCATCACAAAGCAGTCAAGTTCCCAGCTGGTTGATAAATTGGTCTATAGAGAAAAATGCAGAAAGAAAATCGTCATACAACTTCAAAAGTCATTTAGCCAGCCATTATTGGCCCACAGTTTGTTTGCTGCTGTTAGCTTGCCCACAGCCGACTTCGACATGTATTAAGCTTTTTCGCATGGAAGGATGGCATACAGTATGTGACCTCCTGCCTCTTTCATGAATATTTTATACACCTCTGTATAAAAGTTGAAAACTGTCATAGAGCATTAGGAAAAAAATGAGAGGCCAGCGGCACTCTTTGTGCACCCAAAGGTCAAATACAGCATATTGTGAATGTACTGATAATACAATAGCCTTCTCTTTATCTTCTACTGTTCAAGTTAACCAGACTTTCTTCAGCATACCAAGGAGACCCCCTATTTCTAGGTAATGTAATAAGCACAATGTGTTTGACCACACAGTGCACAACTTTTTACTTTCTATTAAAAATAGGCTACATGTTTTAGTTTGGCAAATGTTTGTAGTAATTGTGGAACGATTGTTTCTGACATTTTCTATGTACAGTTTTTATACAGAGAACCAAATATCCTGAAAATGAAATTATTATACATTATGAAAAACTCTTTACCTCACTGGATTGGGAGTTGCTTTGAATGCACACTCTTGTTGCTGCAATTTACCTAGCCAAACTGGGATTATATTATAATAACACAACTCTTCTGTTCTATTGAGTTAAACGTTGAATTGGGTCTTATGGACATGTTGCTAAAACTTTGGATGTCCCCTTGTTCAAAACCATGCCAAAAAAGAACACACCAGAAAGTAAGTAAAGATGCTTGACCAAGTATGGCCATTACTGTCTGACCAACCATGAGAACAGGGAAGCAAAATGTCTTGCTTTGGAGCTTCAGGATCAGTGCACACCTTGTTTGCTTTGCTGAACTCTGAGTGAGAACGCACTAATGGAGCAGCATTGACGCTTGCTGTATTTGAACTTGTCATTGCATAATTGGAGTATGTTGTTTATTATAAGGAGGACAGTGTGGAGCCCATGCACACTTTGTTTGCCTCAGAGGGCTCAGTGGTGAATGTTTCTGACATAACTATCTAACATGGACAAAAATGTCACCAATCTTGCTAAATCAGAAATAAAGTTTACTAATTGAAATATTTTTCCTATTCCATATGGAAAAAGAAACTTTAGTTTTTAGTTTAGTGCAAATGTTACAATTAGGGTAAGTTAGAATTAGGCTTGGTTTTATGCATTACCAGTTATAGTTATACGCTATAGGATAACAATAGAAATAATTGTTAAATTACTCAGGCTGGATTTGGGTTAGGTTGAAGTTAATGTTAAGGTAAGGTTAATAGTCAGGGTAGGAATTGAATTATAAAAATTCCTGTAGAAATTAACATTTATAAAAATAACACTGATCAATGTGATGTTATTTATAAAACCCACTTTTCAAAAACAAGCACATTTCTATGTGACCCAAATGTTTGAACGGCAGTGTATATACACACATACACACACACACACACACACACACACACACACAGTATATAGTATGCGTGTCGGATGACGCACAAACAAGGACAATCTGGATGAGTTCTAGGTTGCGGCTCATTGCACCTCTTTGAGTCACGCCACACACTTCATCCTCACTGCTTCCCAATAGGAATGTATCCAAAAGAAGGGATGCCTTATCCTCTTCAGGTTCCTTAAGCTCCTGCTGCTCTGTTGGAATATGTGTTAGCTAAGCTAAAAGGTATGCATTGTCCTGAAAGACACCTGAAGGTGTAACAAGCATTTCAGCAACGGCAGTCACTGTCAGCACACTGAAGTTTAGGCAATGATGATACACACAATATTGAATAAAACACTTTGCCAACAACTGGGCTGTAATATATGTTGTATTTCTGTGCACTGTATATCAGTATACGAGTTTATAACTTTTTATATCTCTAGTAGACAGATGTGCATGTAAATGGAGAGAATCTTTCAAGGATCAAATAGAATGATGTGATAATGTTATTATACATCATTAGTTCCTGGTTCGCCATAAAAGTCATTGATTATTTGGATAAATCTTTTTGGGGAGAGAAGCTCTTCACATCGCTTCCAAACAAAAAACATGTTAAGTGGAATGCTAACCTACAAAGATTAATTCCTTTCTAATATTATTGTTAGGATTAGCCCAATATCAGTATTTAGTTAGGATGTGTATTACCCACTTCTTACACTTTGCTTGTGTGTCTGCAGGTTTTTGTTTTTACTTCTGAATTGGTTCCCAGTTCGCACCTAAACAACCAGGTGAAGGTAGAAACTAACCAATTAGTAACCTAATTAGTCAATCAAGTACAAGGAGAGAGCGAAAACCTGCAGACACACGGCCCTTCGTGGAATAGTTTGGATACCCCTGAGCTAAAAGAACTGTCTGAGAATAGATGAAACAGGATTATTCTTTAAGGAAACCCTCACTTTGGTGCTTACAGTGATAGCATTTGAATGGAATTGCCATGATAATTGACATTTAGCAATGAAATGCTCGCACAATGAATACTAAACAGAGAACTAATTATTGCCTATCCAAGTGTCAATAGCGTCATCTGCTCTGTTCTAAATGTCAGTTTTACATTGGAATGTTGGAGGCATATTTGCCAAGTAGCCAACCTCTGGCAATCCCTTGCTAGAAACCCCAATTAAAATGTATTTCTGATGTACAGGCCATATCAGCCACTGTTATCATACTCTTTAGACTGTGTAACAGCAGAACAAATAAAGACTCCAGAGGATGTTTAACCTTGGTTCCTTAGTACCAAACAAAACATACAGTGCCCTTCGTAAATAATTTAACCATTTTTTTCTTCTTTTAACTCTATATTGTGAAATCAAAAGATAACTAAGAGTTTAAAATCTGGATTTAAACTTTTGTGTGTTTGCATATATAGTGGTTTCACTATTTAGAAATGGCAAACATAGTCCCCATATATTGCTGCCAATGTTGGGGGTAATGTGTTACAAAGAAATACATTGCAGTAGTCAGACATTTTTAAAGGTAATGTATTAGTTATTTAATTTTTCACATAAATAATGCACTGCTTAGTTTTCCTTGGTGCAACTTACATAGCTTTTTGCAGCATTCCTTGTCTCCAGTATCAAGTGGCAACAAAGGATGCAAAGATGTCAGCACAAGTTCTCCCAGATATAGTCAGTATGTAGTGGTGACAAGCAATTTATGCATTATTACACTTGCCTATAACTAATCAGCGTTGGTTTGCTGGAATCTATTGCCTCTTGGCATGGCCGGCTCCAGGCATAAGCAGTATAAGTGGCTGCTTAGGGACCCGGACTGTTAGGGCCTTTGACTTCTATGGAGCCCCTGACCAATAGAACAGAGGAAACCCCAAATTAAATTTTGCTTAGGGCCCCCAAATGGCTAGAGCCGACACTGCCAGCTGGACAACCACATTTCTTTCCCAAATCATCCTACATTTTCAGGCAAAGTAATGTTCAATCTGATTGAACACGTAGCTGCCTCTTCAGAGCTATATTAACAACAAATTACTACAGAGGGCACTCAAATAATGTGCATACAGCAGTGGGGCTTTTTTGAGATTCACTGGAGTTCACTTTCATTCCGCAATTAAACATTATGTGCTCACATTGTACTTGTATTAAATAGGAGATGTTAATAATGGTTTAGCAGTATATGAGCAGAGAATTGTTTTTCTTTTTTCTACTATAGTTTAGAATAAATGAACATCTCAATACATGTTCTGTTTCTAAACATGATAATTCGGAATCTTTCAAAGCAGATTCAGTAATTATTCACCATGAAAACATTATAAAACGTTAATGGATTGTGCACATTATTGCAAAGAGATTTCAAAGTTGCACTCTTGCTGTATGAAGATTGATAATGTTATATGAAAGTGAGAGCCACATAGTCATGCAATAGTACATAGTAACTCTAAAATAACACATTCAGTGCATGCCTTCTGGTCATAAGTGAACATCCTGTGAATATAGAATCAAAGGACTTATCTTAAATTAATGGCGATGTAACTTAATGCCTTACTTTCAACAGCAAGTAACTAAGTAACAAAACTATTTATTTTATGTAAACTGTAACTAGTAATTCTCATCAGTGACTTTTAAATGTAAAGTGCCCCAACAGTGATTATAGCAAAATGTATAGAATGTGGCAAAACCAATATGTACTGAGATCCTATACTTAATCCTCATAGCAATTGTCATATGTCATATATTAATTTTGGAGTATAAAGTGAGAATAAGAAAACATTTGTGATGGTCCCTAAATGTATGGCGGGCTCCGTAGGTGGATCAAATTATTGTTAGTTTGTGAACATTTGATTGAAGTATGTGTAGAGATCATACAGTACCAGTCAAACAAACATACCTACTCATTCAATGGTATTTCTTAAGTTTTACTTTTTATCACATTGTAGAATAATAGTGAAGACATCACAACTATGAAATAACACATGTAGCAACCTCAAAAGTGTTAAAAAGATCAAAATACATTTCATATTGTAATTTTTTCAAATAGCCATCATTTGACTTGATGACAGCTATGCCCACTCTTTCCATTCTTTTAACCAGCTTCATGTATTTCCGTTAAAAAGTGTGCCTTATTAACAAGAAACCAGCCCACAATAGAAAGTGTTACCCTCTCGAGATTCAAACATGGATCTTCCAAGTGTCGTTAACCAGTACACCACAGAGCTGTTCATTTGACAGGTGTCTGTGTTTGACAGGTGACCCAGAACAAATCCTCTTTTGCCACTGGCCGTTTTAACAGTTAATTGGCCATTTGTGGATGATATTGATGCAGTTAAACTGACTAACATTTCTTATTAAGTTTACCTCCACCACTAACAGTGCCTGTGAATTGTATGGCGCTTGCTACTGGACGTTTTAACAGCGTATTAGCCAGTAATAAGCTTAACCAGTATCTACTAACTTACTGGAATTGTCATAAAAATTTAGCAATTGCTAGCAGGTCTGCCAAAGCTATTTCATTTCATGGCATAAGAAAAAAAAAAAAATCATTGCATAACAACGTACTTTTTTCTTTCATTTGTGAAGGACATTGATACAATAACTATCATTAAAATGATTTTCACTAACATGAAAATCAATTCATAACATTTTTGTCATTGGTTTGTTGTTATTCTGTCTCTCACTGTTCAAATAAACCTACCATTAAAATTATAGACTGTTAATTTCTTGTCAGTGGGCAAATGAACAAAATCAGCAGGGGATCAAATACATTTTCCCTTGCTGTATCAATAAATGTGACAATAACTTTTTTTAAGTGAATAGACAAGAGAATCATAGAATCTTCCAGAAATAGTTGCAATACTGTATAACCATAAACAAAACAAAATATTAATAGACGGCATTGCTTTCAATTGATTCGAACTTAGGACTTCCACGTGAGAGGCACTGTCTTTAACCACTACGCCACGGCATTACATTTTCAAGTGGTCTCTATACGCCATAGAGCACCTTTTGGGCCATGTCAATATTTTTGCCTGATCAGTTGAAAACCAGGACAATAAATGTATGTGAGCTGTGTCCACAGTATGTGAGATGTGTACGGCTGTATAACTATGTGGACAAGGACAGGGACAATCAGGTGCGATGTGGGCAATGGCAGCAGGATTCTTCAGGCAGCAACGTAATCTGCTGCACAACCATGAGGAATTTGGACAGGGACATCTACAAATCATTTCACCTGGTGGACATGAGGCGCGGTGGTCCTCCTAAGGTAAAACAGGACACCAGGAATGTTAAAGAGAGCATACTTAGGATTCCATTAGGGTACCTCAGTATGCTTTTCTGACTGACCTTTGTCCTTCATCACTTAAACTCATCCCAAACAAGTTATACAGACAGGTGTTATCACAAAGTGTTTTTACAGACCGAGTCCAGCCCCAAAACACAAAGCTCAAATAAGCAAAGAGAAACTGCAGTCCATAACTACTTGAAGACCGTAGGTTCAGTCAATCCGGGTAATTGCAAGTTTCACATGCACCCACAAAAACTATGAAGAGCTGTGATGAAACTGTCTCTCAATGAGGGCTGCCACAGAAAGGAAGACCCAGAGTTCATTAGCTACCAGCCTCAGAAATGGGCAAATACCTGGCCCTCAGATTACAGCTCAATATATGCTTCACAGAGTTGAAGTAAAATATATATTTCAACATCACAAGTTCAGAGGAGACTTTGAATTTTGGTTCCAACCGCCATGTTGTGGGACGCAATGTGGGTGAATGGATATTTGGGGCTGCTATGCTGGTGACACTGTCAGTGTTTTATTTAGAATTCAAGACATACACAACCAGCATGGCTAACACAGCATTCCGCAGCAATACACTATTTCATCTGGTTTGTGCCTAGTGGAACTATCTAGCTAATAATATATTTTTTTAACAGGACAATGATTCAAAAAACCTTCACGATCATCCAACCCCCATTGAGATGATTTAGGATGAGAGATGATTGAGGATGAGTTGTACCACTTCTTATTTTTTCAAATATCTACAATACAAATGTATTATGATTGGTTTAGCACTTTTTTGGTTAATACATGATTCCATGTGTTATTTCATAGTTTGATGTCTTCACTATTATTGTAAAATGGGAAAAATTGCCAAATTAAAGACATTCCCTTAAAGGAGTTTCAGGTTAAATCAAATCTATTTTTTTTTTATCAATATGTAGCAGTGTTCAGAAAGACCTCTTCACTTTGTGTTATAGACCTGTTATTTGACATTAATCTACACACCATATCCCATTATGGCAAAATAAAAATAAAAATATATATAATTTAGTTTTACTTATTGATAATCAAAAACAGAATTTTCTCAAGAACGAAAGTATTCAGACCCTTCATTCAGAACTTTGTAGAAGCAACATTGGCAGTGATCACAGCTCAAGTCTTGTTAGGTAAGCATCTACCAGCATTGCACACCTTGATTGGGGCAGTTTCTCTTGTTCGTCATTGAAGATCAATTCAAGATCTGTCAGATTGGATGGGGAGCACAGATTTTCAATAGGATTCAAGTCCTTGCTTTGACTGGGCAAGGTTATTTTCATACTGGGGAAAGGAAGGTGGATGGCCCGCTACCTGCGAGCCATCCGCCTGCTGCACTGGAACTTACTCTCCCTGCAAGCCCACAGTTACCTGCAGCTACCTACTATTATTATTTTTACTATAATTTTTTTAAATTATTATTACATATTAACTGCTTTTGGCTGTGAGTCATGTTGTGCATTGTTGTTTTCAATATATAAAGCAAAATAACCCGGAGAACAATTCATAAGAATGGATGAGGTTTCCTATAAATATAGTATGTGGCTTGAACCTGTTCTATGGCTTACATATTCAGGACAGACTGTATCCTCTGTGGTCTTCCTAGGTAAACAAGAGGAGACAACACAGGGTTTTACACATGACTGACTGGAAAGGCAAGGCAGAACACTCCGGACATAGTCCAAACAAGCCAGCCAAACAAAAGTGGGAAGCAGTCTAGGCTTATAGTTATGTTGCTATGTTGATAGTTGTTACTATCTGTCTATGAAGCCCTTAAGATTGAACAATTGTACCAATTGTACCATACTCTGTATCACAGTTTATTCAGATATCACTCATCGAAAACATAAATGTAGATGCTCCTACTGAGAAATTGCTATTTTGCTTTAGTGGTTGAGGGCAGATCAGCTTGATAATAAAAGGATTTAAAAAATATCTAAATTGGACACTTCAACACTTACATCAAAGTCATTTGATAGCTCAACTACTCTTTCAAATATGTAAGTGTAAAACCACTTAATTTTCAAGAATAGGCTGCACCTGTCGTTATCACAAGTACAAAGGTTCAATAAATTAAATGTCTTAATGGTAATCCAGTGCACTGTAATCCCATTGCGACTACATCTTTACCAGTAGATAAAAATGCAGTAACTGTTGATGCAATATTTATGTTCACTTTTAGAAATGTCTTTAAAGACCATGAGCGGTACAGAATACAACTGAAATTTAGAGCTGTGATCACGTTTTTTATTTATTTTCAATGTTTGTATGAGTAAAGGGTCTTGTGGTCTAGGGTGCTAAGCTTAGTGTTCTGTTCCGTTGTGTTGGAGATGTAAAAACTATTCAAGATGCTGGCTGTTTTGCGCTTTTGCTGAATGTTTGCAGTTTTATAGCTAAGGCAATGCACTGCCAACAGTGGTGGGATGTAAGGCATCCCTTTACCCATCTTGTCTACCTCCCATTTAGCCTCTATTTACCCATTCCTCAGATGCTTGCAAGTAAGGTTTTTCTTGAGATGTTGTGCAGCAGGGCTGATAGTGAACTGCTCTGTCTTACATGAGGATAAGGATGAGTTTAGAGGGATGCCATTGATCAGCATTCTACTTGTGTTGTGTTGGTACATTATAGAAACCCAGTTTTGAGGACTGACAGTGAGGTTCAGTCTGGTAATTTGCTTCAGTTGACTTATCGCAGCTCTTTTTTATTCCAATGTATCAACAACATGCTTAAATTAGTTTAGTTTGAGAGAACTCTTAATTTCTTGATTGATTAGCTTTGTGTATGTCAAAACTGTCAGGTGTATGGTTTCCAAAAGTAAACCAAACAGAAATGTTAACAGGGATTTGTGAACATTTCAGAGAAGTAAGATTTTTGGGTGTATTAAAAATGTCTATGATGCTTTTCATAAACTTGGACTTTTGTAAAATACTGTACCTTTTACTCAACATTTCATGAAAGGAACATTGTTATCAGAAATATTACTAAAAACCTTTCAGAAGCAGCTTGAAACTGATTCAGTTCTAGTATAACAAAGGTACTTTCAAAGTCACTTTGGGAAATATCATGCACAAAAGCTTGTTCACTAATGATTTTAGGGTTATTTTTATTTATAAAGGGAGGCTTAGTTCTATGTAACCTTACACCTCTTAGGAGGTTGGAATTTTACATGATGAGATATGGAGGGAGAGGGTCAGGGTAGGGTCATTCATTTTTTATTTCTGTCTAAGGGAGGGTAGTTTAATTTTATAATCAATAACATATATATCTGTCAGACGTATGGATTGTACGTATTGACTGGTGGAACATTTTATTTCTGTATCTCCTGTCTCTTAACTATTCAGTCTCTGTTTGTACTTGTCTGATCCAGATTGTGGATATAGCACAATATACAGCGGAAAAAAATATTACGGAAGGACCCAGTCCTGAACTAAATTCTCAAAAAAAGTGAGTGGAATGATATGTGTGTTGGGCATGAAAACCAAAATGTTTCCATGCTCCTTTTCACATGACGCTTTGATGCATCAAAAACAAAAATTATACCAGGGGCAATGGCCATTAAAGAAGTGGTTGTCAAGTATCTGGTAGAATTGGTGGAAGGACACGGGCGCAGAGACGGTATGGAGGTAGTGAGCCATGTTTTTAATGAACAAAGGAAACAAAAGAACAAACTTACAAACTTAAAGCAGACAATGACAGGGTGTAGTAGCGCCTTCGGCTGACAACCAAAATAAACCACACCACTGTGGTAAAACACTCAACAGAAATAGGTTCCCCAATTGGAGGCAATAACGAACACCTGCCTCCAATTGGGGAAACCAAATCACATAGAGGTGGCTAGAGCCATCTCTTTTGGCCATGTCCTGACTATGACCCCAGCCAGCGCAAAGATGGCTAGGGGCATAGCCAGGACATGACAGT
>JACXGJ010017601.1:0-11015 GCA_016801105.1 Esox niger
TAGGAAGCGGTAGGGCATGTGTCACCTAGGAAGCGGTAGGGCATGTGTCACCTAGGAAGCGGTAGGGCATGTGTGATCTACCTGTAAGGGTGGTGAGGAAGCGATGCATGTGGGTGGAGTAGTTGTTCCTAATGCTCTCAGGCCAGGCGGTGCTGAGGGTGACCTGAGGGGCGTGCATGCCATTCATCATCCTCAGCAGGCTCTCGGTGGCATTGCCCCGGACTGTGCCAAACTGCACTGCACTCTCAAATGTCTCCTCATGGATCAGACTGCCCTCTGTGCGGATGAAGAAAGCCAGCTGGTCCACCACCTGTGGGAGAGGAGGACCACAGTGGAATACAACAAACACAGGCATGCAGTGTGTTGTTATCAGCACACCTCCTGTAAATCTAATACATTTAATAAATAAATGGGGAGAGGAGAAAGACCAGACCAGGGTTGTAGGGATAAGGTAAAGAAGAGGAGAAGAGTCGGGCAAGAGCCGGTTAGACATCTTAAGAGGAAACACATTAGCAAAAGATATCAAAATACATAATTAAATTCTGCCTTCTCTGATTGTCCTTTGTGTTGTGTTGAAAGGAGGAAACTAGGTGCCGTAGTGCTGTCTGAAAACGTAGACATTTTTATTAATTCCTCCGGGTCGCATTTTGACGGTATTCAGGGACATCATTATCTCAATCTACAAAGCTGTTATCTTTCGTAATAATATGACTATAATAATATGCCTTGGATGAGGAAGGCGCCCATCTCTACCTTGTTTGAACCCAGTGTGTGAAGAGGGCTGGGGTTGGGACTGGAGAACGGCTAGTATGGTCTCTAGTGTTGGATATCTACAGCCCTATGGACTGTGGTCAACAGCAGTGTGCTATCTGGGGCCCGGGAAAGTCAGTACCTGAGATGATATGGCATACTCCACCCGGAGGCCAGCGTAAGGGTCAGAGTAGACCACCAGGGTCCTGATGGAGCTGTCCAGGATGAACCCATCCAGGGTCTTCTCATTCTCTTCTGACCACGTCAATTCGGGCATGCCAGTCAGAGCCACGCGGTTTTTAAACAGGGCCCTCTAGAAGAGAGTAGAAGGTGATAACGGATAAGGTGAATTCATCCAACCAGTGAATCAACAAATCAGATGTATTCGCAGAGGCCATTTTGCATCAACAGTTGTCAAAAAGATACAGTAATATGCCGCAATTCAACCTCCATTTGTGTATGGAGAGGCCAGGGAAAGAAGAGCTATCCTACCCCTCAATATCTGTTATTATTAGCCAGATCATTCCTAGCGCTATTACTATGCAAATAGATACAGGGTGGTGGTGCTCTGTTGTCTTCTGATGTAGAATATGTTAGCAGGCAGACTGTGTAGCACCCTGGAGTTAAATCACATACTGTAGCTCAACATCCCCCCCACCCGATCCTGTCCACACTGACCGCCCACCTCACAGGGTTAACCGGTGCTGGCTACCAGTGCCACCATATACCAGGTCTGTGGTGTTTGTGGGTCTGTGGTGTTTGTGGGTCTGTGTTTGTGTGTGTGTGTGTGTGTGTGTGTGTTGTGTGTTGTGTGTTGTGGGTCTGTGTGTGTGTGTGTGTGCGTGTGTGTGTGTGTGTGTGTTGTGTGAGTGTGTGTGTGTGTGTGTGTGTGTGTGTGTGTGTGTGTGTGTGCACACCGCTGTGGTCTTCACCATGCTTCAGAAAGGTAATTTTATTTGAATAATTCAACAGGTGAGGGACAGCGACAGTGCAGGTTCACTGAACAGCCTCTCCGTTATCACCTCCTCCTGGTCTCCACATTTAGACCATGGAGTACTGGACCCTGGAGTCACAATCTGAATTTTAACAGTTTCCTCCTGTTTTTTGTGTGTGTTTAAATAAGCTGAAATTGAGATACAGCGTAATGTGATCCTATCATTTGTAAGTCTGATGGTAGTGCATTGTATCTGACAGGCTCTTTTTTACAGTTGACAGGACGTCTGCTACAGGGAAACACCATGATGTTTATACCAGGCCTATGGTATATGTGTCCACTTCTTCATTGGTCACAGGCGTTCCAGGGCTGCTTCCCTCTTGGCTCTCCCCTGTTAAGCACACACACACACACGCACACACACACACACACACACACAAAGAAAACATTATCCGTAGATAATTGCAGGAACAGACAAAGATCTTCGTAGTTACTTATTCACTGCATTGTCAAGATAATCTATTCCATTCTATTTTCTGTCATTCTGTGGGGGGGGTCAGTACTTTCCTCACTGGTTAAGAGTTCAATGCTGGTTTAATATAATTATACTGAGTGCCACGGGATGCTACAGTATGAAGCAACAAAACGTTCAGCCCCCGGAGAGCTGATGTGCAGGACGATATATGTCAACCGTCTACCCTAGTAAGAACTTAATTACATCATTCAGACATTCTGGATTAAAGTATCTGTGGTAAAAAAAGAGTATGTATTTCATGCCTTGTCATTATAGTAACCTTTTGGCAGCCGAATCAAAGAAAGCATAAATAGCTAATTGGGTCATTTGGAGCATTTGAGCTATGCCGAAAACCCAGCTGAGTGATGTCAGTCCCAGGGCAAGGTGGGCTGGGTCATGACATGTTCAGCTGAGCACAACATTCTCAGGAAGATAGACAGGGCTATATCACATCTGCAACATCCAGACCGCCGCCATCAACCTACGACCTCGTTGACATGTGGAGCTAGTTCAGTATCAAGCCGACAGAAATTGCTTTGACAATGTGTGACAAGGCCAGGCATTATAGGATCAAACAGACAGGCGTTAAGGTTTGGCTTTGGTTCTTTACCTCCAGGCTGTGTTCCCAGGTCTTCAGGAAGGGTCTCGGCAGAAGCTGGGGAGGTGCTCTTGTTCTTGCCCACTTTGCTCACACTCGAGCTGGAGCTCCTGGACTTGCCTGTGGATTTGTCTGACCGGGGTGTCTCTGGTTCTGACATTTACAGATCTTTGTAGTCAGCTGGAGAGGAAGGGCGAGTAAAGGAGAGGTAAAATGGACTGAGTGAAGTTCACTCAACCAAGCCTTTATTGTCTCCTCCAATTCCCCACCATGGGAACGCGTATTCCCTAGGACAACTGGTGGCCCAGGCAGAAAATGATTGCAAGCTGGTGTGAGACAGCTGGCTAGAGGAAATACCTCAAAAAAAATAATTATAAAACATAAAAGTGAACAGGTTCATGAACTATGTATCTATCTCGGATATCCACTCTATGGTCTAGCCGGCCACCTCACTTGTCAAAGCCGGCAGGGGGACCCTGTCTTTATTAAAACTTTGATTCAGTTCCCGAGTTGTCAGTTTCTAAGGACTGCATGTAATAAAGGAGACAGGTTATTGAGGAAAGGAGAGAAAGAGAGTAATAAAAAGAAAGTTAGCAGAAAACCCTTTGAAATACGCCCTCCCTTTAGATTAGAGATAGGAGGCAGCAGGTAAATTGACAGTGATCAATAACATTAATATAGGCTGGAGAACAAAACAGTCTGCTACAGGCACAGATTAACTAGTAGCTAAAGGGGAAGTTAACCCATTTTTACATGTGGCCTTATATTCATTCTTTACATACTGAACAGAATGCATCCTAAAAATGTGTTTAAGTTCGTTATAAAAATATTGAAAATCCTCTAAACCAATATTACATCAGAATCATATTTTGTATCATGTATTTTTAGTGTGTTATAACATTTACGCTGTTGCATTGAATTAATCAGCAATTGGTGATGTGACAACCATTTTTCTCTCTAAATAATCTAAATATCTTTTGGAGGATAAACAATAGGAACAGAAAGAATGAAAAGGGCAAATGCCAAAGTAGTTGACCTACCCCTTTAATTAAGTTAGCTAAAGTGGATTTAAATGTCAAACGCAGTGGAAGATAATTGTAGATAGTGGTTCCCAAACTTCTTCAGAGTACCACGTACACATACATAATATGCCCAGCATACTGTGGCCTACTGTTGCGTACTGGAGCACCTCAAGAACCCCCTCCTGCCCTGTGCATTTTACCAGTATGTACGGTCTCGTCTGTCTTCTTTACTCCCCCTGTGCGGCGGATAGTTCGAATACCAGGTGTCCAGTACCACTAGTGCCCCTGCAGATTAGGAACCACTTGACTGGAGGATAGACACCAAAACATTCACCAGTTGAAGTTAATAAAATGCTGTTGCAACAATTGCAAGCATACAGCCACATCGCAATACATCGTCCCTGCTACATTTGCAGCAGTAAGTCACGTGAATGATACAAACTTTTTATAGCTTCGGTATACTAGCTAGCTTGTGCGTGTGTGGGTTAACCTCAAACGTTGTAAGTTCCCAATTAACTTTTCTAAAACTGTATAGTAGCTCAATTTTAGTACCTTGCTAGTTTGGTAGGTACCTATTATATATATACATACATATATATATATATATATACCTTACCTTTCGTCAGTTAAAAGCTGGTGGTGGTGTACTCCACGTTTTGGTTATTTAACAATGTACGACAACTACATGAATAATGTTTACATTTTAATGCTTTAAAACTTCAAACGTCAGATATAAAATGTTTTGATAAATAAATGTATTCTTGTTAGCTAACTGAGCAGAAACTAACGTTTTATTCGCAGTGTCGTGGTCCCTTCTCTCGTGCTGTTTCGCAGAGGTACGCTTGTAGACGTCTCCATGGAAACGGCGCACGGGAGGGGGTAGCTTCCTTGCACCCTTTAGTCTGGTTTCATTCACGCCTGACGAATAGATATCTACCACAGTACAAAAATGTGTTCATGCCCCAAATTAATAATAATGACTTCTTGATAATTGATTATATATCATATCATTAGGAATAAGGTAAAAATATGTTTAATTTGTGTCATGTATTACGCTACACTGATAGAAGCTGATATACATAACCTATATTAAAACCACATAACATTGCTTTCATTGCCAAAAAGTATAGAAATATCCTGCATTGGCGGCAGGGAATGAGTGCACAGTGCCATGCTGGAGTGTACATAACCAACTGCCAATACATTATTTTAAATTATCCATTGACAACGAAAGGTCAACCAAGCAAGTCCTCATTTATAAAAAAAATAATATCAGAATTCGTTTTTGCACATATTCAACATTACATTTACCTTGGAAGAAAACACAATTTTAAATGGTATTTAATTTCAAAAAGCTTTGAAAGAGCGTCTGACACACCGCCTGGGGAAGGCTAGGCTAAGTAATCACAGAATTTTCCCCATGAATGTCAAACTGGAGAGGACATGTCCAACGTAAACACTTAACTACTGTAAAAAAAAATAACTGGGCCATGGATCTTTTTTTGTATCTTGCTACTCATTGAAAATAACTAAATGCATCATGTATCTAGCTATGCCTATTCTGTCTGCAATCCTCTGTTGCATGATGCAGGGACAGAGGGGCTTTTTGGAGAGAAAATAACAAACTGTAGCCTACATAGAGACCTCTCAAATGTCAAGAGGCTGGAATAACTAAAACACGTCTATTTTCTAGTCCAACGAATCTGTCTTTCACTTTCCACATTTCACCCTATCTGAAGCTTTTAAAAGGGACAGGGCGAAAATGGACGAGCACCTGTAAGATTCCTATCTATCCGTTGACCCTTGAGGATCACACAGCCATAGTGAGCCACTTGCCTTTTACTAAAGGGTAAGTACTGCGTCTGGGATTCCTCTCGACAGAGAGATGGAGAGTGCACTCTTTCAACCCTCTCTCATGTGTCAGATATGGGCACAGTCAGCTCAGAGCCAAACCTTGAAAACAGGGCAGCAAGGGAGATGAAGTTCATGGCCCCCTATTTATAATATTTTATTTCAAAACACAGATTAAACTTAAAATTCCCTGAACCACTTCATATGGTGGAAACTGTGTTGGAAGCTTTTGGCTGTGATAATGTCACTCAACCTCTAGCCTCCATAATGCATTCAACTCAATTACCCGCCTTTTCCACAGACAGGCTGGTATCTACAAACTAGGCTGTACCCTGCGGACGCGCTCTCCCGCACACACGCGCACGCGCACGCAAACACACACACACACACACACACACACACACACACATGCTGGTTTCTCACGGCGATCTAAATGGGGACATCAAAATGAATTTCACTTTAATAAATACTTTACTAATTCAAGGTGTATACTACACATCTGTAAAGTCCTAACATTGCTGAGACCCCCCCATACTTAAAGAGCGCTTTTCCTGTGTTTTTATCATGTCAACAAAGGGTTGCACACGATGCAGACGCGAAACACTCCCTTGTGAAAATTACGCAATGATTTAAATATACTGTTAAATGTTGCTGTGATGAGCTGTAGCGCAAAGCAAACTAAAACGTCAGACATACACTGTTGCCGTAAAGACTAAAAATATCGAACAAAGGCATTCAGAATTTAACAACATGACATGCGAACTTCAAAGCTGTACCAATCCGTTTCACAATTTTACCAGAGCATGGGCATTCTAGACTAGTACATGCCATTGCTCTTGCTGGAGTCTACATAGTCTTTATACACTTTGAGTGATGCAATACTGTCATTTCATTGGCTTCTCTAGTGAGCTCTCACTGGCAATTTACAGATAATTCTTTCAAAACCATTTGTAGCACATCTCCCAAAGTTCTAGATTATTGCTGGTGGAAACTAGGGATAAAGCCCTTAAACCCAATCTAGTATGGGGCCTCAGAGTCAGAATAAAAATATATTTTATTTAGATTTGATTACTGCAGTCTACAGCTAGGAAGTTGGGAGTTTCTGAACATACACAAACAATGTAAACCATACAAGGTATTGCCTCTAAATGGGCTGTGGAACCAATTTTAGCCATTGTTTGGGCACATTTTGGTTCCTATCTATATTGTAAAAAATGTACACACACAGGAGAAAGGCAGTAATCTGTTTAGTCTACTGCGTTCTGAATAAGCGACACAGAACATTATTTTTCTTGAGTGCAGGGTCTATATTGCCCTTTATGCAGCCGAGCACCAAAGGAGAAAGGATACAGCCCTACATACATTTACAACATATTTACAGCAGTGTCTGTATTACACTCAAGGGTTGGGAGCTGCTGAGTGCATATCAGAAAGAGACAAAATACTCTCCTTTGCTAGAGTCTAAATTCCCTTTTTTGTGTTTTTAGGTTGAACAGTTCCTTGTGTGTGTGTCTAGCAGGGCTCAACTTCCCTCTGTTCGCTGCTTTTGAACTAAATAGAAAGTGAAGGTGAGTCAGCAGGAGGGCTGATGCCAGAATGAAAAGCATTTATGTACACACACTGAGACACACAAACACATGAGGCTCATCAGCCTTCAGTCAATGAATCCTAGCATTTACCCTACCACTGCCCTTGATACCTCACACCCTAAACATTACTACTACGGTAGAGTTTGCCTGTCTCACACACAGCAAGAGCAACAGCATCATAACACCCATAATGTTTACCTGGCTTGTGTTAAGACTACGGCAGAATGTAAGGGAATGTAAGTTTTTCCTTGACTTAGTCGGAGACGGATCAACAAAAACTCAAGCCCTGGGTTGCGTGGTCAGGGGAATATCAGGGTCCTACATCTCCAGACTAAACAATTCAAATTTAGGATGAACATAATTCTCTGGCTATGTTACTGCTGTTACAACTACTTCTACAACTGTTATTAGACAATAAAACTTGCACGACAGCATATTACATTGAACGTAACAGGACACACTGCACGACATTTACAGATATACCCCGCAAGAAATGTTTCCATTTTGGTCCCAAACATTGCCAGCCCAGCAGAAGTAATAATGCCATCTGGATGTCTTGAGCGACTAAAGCACCAAGACATCCATTGGAATCAGCAGAAAAACAACAGCCTAAAAGTTTTGAATAATACATGCCTACACAGACACATTCTTTTTTTAGGATTAATGGGAAGGAAGGACTCTTTTTTCATTCATTTGTGCGTTTTATTTCTTAATAATTCATTTGGTGGGGGGGAAGGACATATTTCCTTTTGCTTGTTTCTTAGACTTTGGGACATAATGTTTTTTGGTGTATGTTTCGGGAGAAGCCGCAGCCGTAGATGACAGGGGAGGCTACATGTCCTTGTTGGCCCACTTCAGACTGCAATTTGTCTAGACTGAAAACTCAATATCTTGACGTGCGTTCTAGTCTCTAAATCCAGTTTCATACACCTCCGAGTCTCCAGACAAGCCAATCTATTTTAGTTTGAGAGGGAAGTATTAAAAAAAGCAGCGCTCCGTCTATATCACCACTGACTGCTGTCAAGAGGGGGACAGTTGTCTCAACTCTATTGGCTTTACTATGTCTCTGTGCGCTCAATTATATGCCCTATCATCTGTGAATATAGGTGAGAGGATTGAGAAATGCACTGCGAGGTTGAGAAATAACAGCTTTATTGACAAGGTAAATAAGGGGCTGTCTCACTGAATCGTTGACAAAAACAAAGCTGCTAATGCAATGGAGAAATGTTTCATGCTATTAAAGAAAAACTGTCCCCTCAATCAGATAGAGAACAATCATTTCTTAGCAGTTGATAGTATTCATCCATGCACATGCACCATTTTGATACATCTAATAGCAATTACGGTAGTGTAACACAAGCATATACACTGATAGGCGATAATAATAAAATGAGCAGCAACGAAGTCACAGGTCGGTCGCCAAAGATCGGTGACAAGTTTATAAGCGACAACACCGAGACCCTGGCCTCCATTGATCCCTGATGGAATTAAAAGATTAAAAGGTTCCAGGTCGCTACGTGATGTTGACAGCGGTTCTGACTCATTAGTGACATTAGCATTAAGCCGGGCCCATCAATAACTACTCGGCTGAGTGATTGCTCTTCTCAAGAGACACAGACAAACGCACACGGACAGAGGAAAACCACGTACAAACACACACACACATACACACACACTCATAGCGATCACAGTCACACACGAGAAAATCGTTCGTTTGCGCCCTGGAGACCGGTGTAGGGGCTGAAGCCGGCTTATCGGGCCCACAGAGGCCCCTTTGGCCACGCCACCCTGTCTGCCTACCTCCACCAGTGGCCTGGTTTGACACCGTGTGTCTGGTGACTTCAAGTCTGTCGGCTGCGGCGAGACAGGTGAGTCAGAATGTTAGCTTGTGTTAGTGTTGACTCACTCACCAGTGCCGGGTGAGGAAAATCGCGTCTCTCCGTTCGGACCAGTCTCTAAGCGAGCGTTTTCAATATTTCTGTCAACTATAGTAATGTGTTATACTTTTATATTCATGTGTGCCTTAAGAGTCAGACAGGGTGTGTGAGCACGCCACTGTCACAGAAGGACTCCCGGGGTGTCACTGTCAGTGTTAAGACGTGACAGCCAGCTGGTCTCTGCCTGATCACGTGTCAAAGTGAGTGGCATTGTCAGTCTCAATAGGGCAGTCCGTCAGCCAACAAAACACCAAATCTAACTGTCTGCTTGTTTTGGGAATGTATGTCAGTAAGAGAGCAGAGAGAGAGAGAGGGAGAAAGAGAGAGCGGGAGAGAGACCTTAAGTCTGCGAGGGATATGATTGTCAGTCCGAGTGGCTACAGCATGTGTGTCTGTGAGTGCGAATAGAGATTTGGTGTCTGAGCTGAGAAACCACTGGTTATATACCCTCGTAGGGGTCCTACTTGAGCTCATCATGCAGGACGGGCCCCGCGGTCTGATCCAGGGCTCCCATCAGTAGAGTGGTCGGCACGGTCAGCTAAGAACAACTTGGGATTTCCCAACCTTCTGGCCCTGCACCTAGCCCTCCCCAGCCCCCAGGAGTTCAGCTCCAGGGTGGCCCAGTGGAGGACAGCCACAGTGGACCCGCTGTCTCTGGTCCACGGCCCCTGAAGGCCCCGGAGAAATCAACGGTCTTCCGTTGCCAGGCATCGGTCAGACCAACGCAGCTGCTGTTTCCGCGTCCAGCGTAAACAAGAGAAAGACAGTCACAGCTTTCATGGACGGACACAAACTCAATTACTGTAAATTCCGTAACCACAACCCTCTTCGCTCTCCTCAAGTACACATCCCACGTCCGGAAACATGAGCGCATAGCGTCTGCCTCCCGTGCTGCTTAGATATGCAATCAAAAAAGTCCAAACAACAGATTTGAAAATGTCCTAATGAAATGACATTCAGGGGGTGTGGAATAAAGCAAATACAATCAAGTCCTCTGACAGATGACCTTGTTGTGACGTGATGGGTAAAGCCTCGGCATCAGGAGCTACTGCGTGCATGCGTGGCGGTGGACCAGGAAGTGTCCCATGAATAATGCACGAGGGACGTTTCTACGCCCCGTGACCTCGCCATGCAGCCACCTCCTTTGTCGTCCCTTTGATATGAATTTCAACAGGAAGACACAGCACCGCTGCGGTGACAGCTAGTTTATACTCCCCCACGCCACGACAAAGGATGACCGCTCACACTTCACATGACAGGCTACCACAAGAGTATCGGGGGAGGCTGGGAGAGAGAGGTAGCCTGAAGAGGTAGGGGGAGGCAGAGGGCGGGCTGGGTCAGAGAAGTGCTGGAGTGATGATGCTGTTTTCGTGCATTCTGGGTAGCCTGTTGTGAATACGACCAGCTTTGTTTTGTAATCATTTACTCATCCAGTCTTTTTACATGATAGCTGAGGACCACTATATTAAGCACAAACTACTGGATATTATTCACAAAAAGCTAACAAATGATGACTTCGTCGTATTTATGTTTTTAAGGTGCCTTTTCATGCCTCAATGTTACAGCCTCCCAGACTCAATAAAAAGGAGGCCGTTCTATATAAAGTAGATGTAGCAGCAGAAGCGGGCTGGTTCTGAATAGCTTTGGGACCTTGTCAGTTTGTGTCACCTGTTATAACGTGGTACAAACGGATTCCGTACTTCCATTTGGCACGGCGTGTCCCTGTTCTGTCCCCCCTTTCCGGTCCTCTCACGGCAGTCACCACCCACACACACACACACACACACACACACACACACACACACACACACACACACACA
>JACXGJ010017602.1:0-11077 GCA_016801105.1 Esox niger
GTCTCACCAGGGTCCTGTATTCACAGCGGTCTCACTACGGTCCTGCATTAAACAGTGGTCTCACTACGGTCCTGCATTAAACAGTGGTCTCACCACTGTCCTGTATTCACAGCGGTCTAACCACGGTCCTGTATTCACAGCGGTCTCACCAGCGTCCTGTATTCACAGCGGTCTCACTAGGGTCCTGTATTAAACAGCGGTCTCACCACGGTCCTGTATTCACAATGGTCTCACCACGGTCCTGTATTCACAGCGGTCTCACCAGGGTCCTGTATTCACAGCGGTCTCACCAGGGTCCTGTATTCACAGCGGTTTCACCAGGGTCTTGTATTCACAGCGGTCTCACTAGGGTCCTGTATTAAACGGCGGTCTCACCACGGTCCTGTATTCACAACGGTCTCACCACGGTCCTGTATTCACAGCGGTCTTACCATGGTCCTGTATTCACAGCGGTCTTACCATGGTCTAAACAATTATTTGAAATCAGTTCTCTTAATACAGTAATGTTTTTTTCATATCTTGTAATGCCTGTACATTTTGTAAATCTGTTTGTTTTGTTTACGTGTAAATTCTGAATTGGACACATTTTTCTGGTATTTTTATACATTCTATTTTTATACAGTGGGGCAAAAAAGTATTTAGTCAGCCACCAATTGTGCAAGTTCTCCCACTTAAAAAGATGAGAGAGGCCTGTAATTTTCATGATAGGTACATTTCAACTATGAGAGACAAAATTAGAAAAAAGAATCCAGAAAATCACATTGTAGGGTTTTTTATGAATTTATTGGTATATTTCTCGGTAAAATAAGTATTTGGTCACCTACAAACAAGCAAGATTTCTGGCTCTCACAGACCTGTAACTTCTTCTTTAAGAGGCTTCTCTGTCCTCCACTTGTTACCTGTATTAATGGCACCTGTTTGAACTTGTTGTCAGTATAAAAGACACCTGTCCACAACCTCAAACAGTGACACTCCAAACTCCACTATGGCCAAGACCAAAGAGCTGTCAAAGGACACCAGAAACAAAATTGTAGACCTGCACCAGGCTGGGAAGACTGAATCTGAAATAGGTAAGCAGCTTGGTGTGAAGAAATCAACTGTGGGAGCAATTATAAGAAAATGGAAGACATACAAGATCACTGATAGTCTCCCTCGATTTGGGGCTCCATGCAAGATCTCACCCCGTGGGGTCAAAATGATCACAAGAACGGTGGGCAAAAATCCCAGAACCACATAGGGGGGGACCTAGTGAATGACCTGCAGAGAGCTGGGACCAAAGTAACAAAGGCTACCATCAGTAGCACACTACACCGCCAGGGACTCAAATCCTGCAGTGCCAGACGTGTCCCCCTGCTTAAGCAAGTACATGTCCAGGCCCGTCTGAGGTTTGCTAGAGAGCATTTGCATGATCCAGAAGAGGATTGGGAGAATGTCATATGGTCAGATGAAACCAAAATATAACTTTTTGGTAAAAACTCAAAGGAGAAAGAATGCTGAGTTGCATCCAAAGAACACCATACCTACTGTGAAGCATGGTGGTGGAAACATCATGCTTTGGGGCTGTTTTTCTGCAAAGGGACCAGGACGACTGATCCGTGTAAAGGAAAGAATGAATGGGGCCATATATCGTGAGATTTTGAGTGAAAACCTCCTTCCATCAGCAAGGGCATTGAAGATGAAATGTGGCTGGGTCTTTCAGCATGACAATGATCCCAAACACCGCCAGGCAATGAAGGAGTGGCTTCGTAAGAAGCATTTCAAGGTCCTGGAGTGGCCTAGCCAGTCACCAGGTCTCAACCCCATAGAAAATCTTTGGAGGGAGTTGAAAGTCTGTGTTGCCTAGCGACAGCCCCAAAACGTCACTGCTCTAGAGGAGATCTGCATGGAGGAATGGGCCAAAATACCAGCAACAGTGTGTGAAAACTTTGTAAAGACTTACAGAAAAACTCTGTCATTGCCAACAAAGGGTTTATAACAAAGTATTGAGATGAACTTTTGTTATTGACCAAATACTTATTTTCCACCATAACTTACCAATAAATTCATTTAAAATCCTACAATGTGATTTTCTGGATTTGTTTCTCATTTTGTCTCTCATAATTGAAGTGTACCTATGATGGAAATTATAGGCCTCTCTCATCTTTTTAAGTGGAGGAACTTGCACAATTGGTGGCTGACTAAATACTTTTTTGCCTCACTGTATATTGAATTCTACTTCACTGTTATATATTGTTGAGAAGTTAGAAATGTTTATTTAAGTGACACTCCACATAGATTCAATAACATCAAATACAAAATATAAATGTTTTAAAACCGTATTGTGGACCACTGTGTTTTGAAATACTATAGTAAAACAAATGCAACGGGCGTTTTTCTTAACACGTTATATTATCCATTCAAATGTATGCACAAACAAACAAAAAACTATTCAGATCTTTAAAGAACTTGTATGTGGGAACATATACCATGGATTTTAAAGGAAATGATTACATGATTTCCACATGACAGTAATTACATGATTTTCACATGACAAATTCACATATGTTATTGTTTTTATCTATACTTTAAACATTTACATTTATACCGTACAGTTGACAAAAAAGAGCCTTCCTAAAATCATTGTATAATCCACAGTAAAGCAAGGCACCGGCTTCGGTTTCAATGGAACCTTTGTTAGAAGCACATAAACGTTCCCCCAACTCTGATTTCTGCTCATGTGGGATACTGTACAACTTCTGACAATATCTACAGGCACATAACCACTGTCAATTCTATAGGGTTTTTGGAACTCTGTACATTTCGGTTCTCACGACCCATAGGAACCCTGTACATCTGGTTCTCACGACCCTTAGGAACCCTGTACAGCTGGATCTCAAGACTCTTAGGAACGTAAGTATTAGTAACAAAGAACCAGTTGTAGAAAGTAAGGAGAATCAACTATTATTTGTTTTTCTACTGACATCTAAAGCTGTTATTCTATACTTTCATAAGTCTCATCTCTCCATACCAACAGACCATCATACGTGCAATGTATACAGAACCCTTCCCCAACTCCAATCCAACTGACCACATCATTAATACAGATATGTACAGAACCTCGACACCCAGCATCCCATAAGAATTGGGCTAGCCTTCATTCACACAGTTCTTGAGCATATATGAACCCTGAGCCCACCTTGGTGGAATGGAAAGCGTCTTCTATCCTAACTAAGAGAAATGCCCAAATGAAAGGACAATTTCATGGTCTGATATGTGGTCCTGGATGACTGAGGTTACATATCTTTATACTGGCCCCGTGGCCACCTGTCCAGACTATTGGTTTACTGAGCCTTGCCCCATGGCCACGGTCTGTTTTCAGTCTGGGACCGTTCGGTGTCTGGGTCTTTATCAGCAGTACTATAATACTGTATATGTGCGTACTAACCTGCAGAAAGTGATGTTAGGAGGTTTAGAGGAGGTGGGTGCCGTGCCGGATGGGAAGTGAGAGATGTTGAAGTAGGAGAGAGAGTGGTCAACGAAGCCATGCATGGTCCCAGTGGGACTGTACATGTACTGGTACACCATCCGCGGAATGAACCCAGACGTGAACGAGATGACAAACGCCTGACAGAAGAGGTACACTGTCAGTGAGCAAAAACTGTCCCAAAATATGAAAGATCTACAGCAAAACTTTAAAGTAGGTTAGAGGACATTTGATGCAGACTGAATACATTGCTCTGGCAACCTCTATACAGCTATAAAAACATTACAATGATCACCTCCAGAGTGCAAAGCATGTACTGTTTGGTACCTTTTTTTAGGTCACATGTTCAATAGAGCATTCTACTAAATGCCCCCTCAATGGGAGCTGAACCAACGTTAGTTTAAAGTGCATTAAGTCTTGAAAAGACAAAAGGCTGCAAATAATTAGTAGCTATGTTCAATATATGTTCATATATTACTTCACACATTAAAATCACTGTCTATATTATCTGTTGAGAATATTTAATGGCAAGATGACATTACAAAGCCTCTCATTTTTGTTTTCTTGAAACACATTTTACAAACCCAAACTGCAGCCATTTTTCTAATGGCCACAAAGACTGATGTTTAGAATGAATCTTTAAGTTACAGTATTTAGTATAAGTGTTTCATACATGAGGTGCAGTAAAATAGTATTCATAAATGTCAAATTCTCCCATATAACTGATTTATTAATGGTTCATTTAAATACTGTGCTGTTTGATATTTTTGGCCACACTTTAAAATGAGTCAAAATGTCCAAATCTAGATGTGGTGAAGATAGTAATACTATCAACAAAGGTTCAACAAACTATCTGTTGATAAGCACCTGCTTGCTAATGTTTGTTGTAATGTTTAATACCTACATTTATAATGACAGAGAACTTTCCCATTCCACTCAGGATGTTGTACCAGATGCCTGCAGAGAGATAAAGTTGAGAGAGTAGAGAGCTACTATAAGTGTGTGCATGTACACATTTGTTAGTATTAGTTTGTGTGAGTTCGTTTGCGCATGTGGGAATTACCAATATCTTTGGTACGGACAGAGTCAGGTCGTCTCAGCTCAGTGACAAACTTTTTGGCGTCAAGGCGGATCTCAATCACATTGTTGATGAGAGCAAAGAGGGGAGCCAGAGGGAACGATGCCACAAACAGAGAGACAAAACCAAACTGGATAACTGCAAATTGAGCAAACACACAAACACAGATTTTAGGATTATCTTTATGGGGACACATTCAAACTCTTCCTTACCTCTAACCCAACCCCATAAACTTAACCCCAATGCCAAAACCAATATTCAGACCATAATCCTAATTCAAATCCTGAGCCCAAATGTAACATTTACCCGAACCTGACATTATATTTTAATGTCTTTGACCCTAACCTGACATTATATTTTATTGATATCTTTGACACAAACCAGACAAGGCCTTTGTTTCGGATATCTTTGACAATAACCTGACAAGGTCTTTGTTTCGGATATCTTTGACAATAACTCTACAAGGTATTTTTTTTGAAGGTCAGAAGTTCCTTGATTTATTACCTATGGGGGATTTTCAGTTCCAATTAGCACGTCAATGTGTGCGCACACACACACACACACCAGGGGTACCTGTTTACTAGCTGATCCATATGTAAATACAGACCTGGATCACACATTTACCGTTAGAACTATGCCAAGCTTAACACAAACAGCTGTTACAGTATGATCAAACAGCACAGAGGACAGAGTATTTAAACTGACCAGATGGTTTACGGGTCTTAACTGAATTGTTTACCGGTCTGGACTTTTTACTGGTCCGTGGGACAACGTCCGTGGGACAACGTCCGTGGGACAACGTCCGTGGAACAACTGCACTTCAAGACATTAGGGTTGCAGCCTCATTGCTTGCCTGCTCTGTTTTGAGAATAGCTCCAGACTCAAGTAGTCACAGTGGAGCTCTTAATAGTCTGATAGCAGGGACACTGTTGTCCTAGTGATAACAGGTACTGGGTTGGACCATCAGGGTGCCAGGAAAGAGCTGAGCTGAGTCTCCCCCCTGTAATTATTAGTTCATACAATGTGTGTGACTCACTCATTTCCATATATTCAGGGGTCAAGCCATCAAATGGGACCAGAGTGTAATCCAGGTTCCACTGCTGAGGACATCTCGTCAGCTGGCCCTCACGCTCCTCCAGGGAGATCCCCTTGTTCTTGCATGCCCGGATCAACTTCTTCAACTTACTAAAAGAGGGACAGAGATGGATGGGAGAAAGGAATGGAGAGAGGGAGGGGAGAGAAAGGCATGGAGGAAGGAAGAGGCAGTAGAGAGGAGGGAGGAAGTAAACAGATTACATTCATTGGTATGAGTGTGTACACTGGGTGAGCCATAACATTATGACCACTCACAGAAAATAACATTGATCATCCAACAAGGTCACATGTCAAGGTCTAGGTAGATTAGATGAGAAGCAAACAATCCGTTATCATAGTCAGTGTGATGGATGCAGGAGAAATGGGCCGGAGTCAGAGGGCCCATGAGGACTCCAGGCCGCCATCGGAAGCGCCTACAAGAAAGGAAAAGGTTGTCTGGTCCGATGAGACCCGTTTTCCATTACATCCCATGGACAGCTGAGTACACATGCACCGTTCACCTGGGGAACTGATGGCACCAGAACCACTGTGGGAAGACGACAAGCTGTTAGAGGCAGTGTGATGTTCTGGGCAACGTTCTGCTGGGAAACCCTGGGTCCAGGCATTCATGTGGATGTCAATTTGACACAACATGTACCTAAACATTGTGGCAGACCCGGTACATCCCTTCATGGTAATGGTATTACCTGATGGCAGTGGCCTCTTTCAGCAAGATAATGTGCCCTGCCACACTGCACACGTTGTTAAGGAATGGTTTGAGGAACATGATGAAGAGTTCAACGTGTTGACTTGGCCTCCAAATTCCCCAGATCTCAATTCAACGGAATGTCTGTGGAATGTGCTGGACCCACAAGTCCAATACTATTTAATCTCATTCCTAGACACTTCCACCCAAATTCACTTCCAACCTAACCCTGGTGCAGATGGGCTTCAAATGTGCCGTTTGAGGTTTATAAGAACTACGCCGATATAATTGCACGTTCGGGCGAACGTCATCAAACATTGCTGTTTAGTGTAAATTACGCCAGGACTTGGAAATACATTAGCATTGCTAAAAAGTGCTTAAAACATGTCTTTAGAACTAGAGAGATGCTAAATGTGTTTTTGGGATAGTGTCCTTGACCAGCGAGACACACATATAACACATCGTTAAGGGCTAGCTTGTTTTTCTATATGGTGAGGCTATTTGCTTGCTAACTCAGATATGTAATTTGCTAATTAAGTAGCTGGAAAGCAGGGAATTTTTCTTTCTTAGCTCTTCGTCACTGGGAAAGTGTTACAGACTGACAGCCTTCAACACCATCTAGCAGTACTGTCCATTAACATTCATTCATTCAAAAAGCCCCTCCCACCAGGCCAAGATGGAATAGGAGGTGTTCCATGCTCCTGTGAGCTGGATGCAGTATCTTGGGGATGAGGTCACACTATTAAATGAAGACATTCAGGGAAAGGGAAGACCTTTCGGACAGATCTGACCACAACATTGTTTAAGTTGATGGAAATGATTAGATTTAGGTTTCAGATTAGTTTCAGAATTTGGTTAAGTTTGGGCATTAAGGCAGAGGTATTCCGAGTTGAAAT
Source organism: Esox niger (assembly GCA_016801105.1). Taxonomy (NCBI): domain Eukaryota; kingdom Metazoa; phylum Chordata; class Actinopteri; order Esociformes; family Esocidae; genus Esox; species Esox niger. The sequence continues at coordinate 7,218 of JACXGJ010017602.1, forward strand.
AAAAAATGCCAAATGATGCAATTTGTCATTGAAACCTAACTTTATCACGGCTGGATTATCGTCACTGAACGCTAACGTTAGCGCAGCAGGATTATTGTCATTGAGACCTAAAATTAGTGCAGCTGGATTATCGTCACTGAGAGCTAGCATTAGCGTGGCTGGATTATCATCACTGAGAGCTAACATTAGCACAGCTGGATTATCGTCACTGAGAGCTAGCATTAGCGCAGCTGAATTGCGAAGCTGGATTGTTATCACTGAGAGCAAACATTAGTGCCGCTGGATTGTTGTCAATGAAACAAGGAGAATCGGCAGACGATTCACCACCCACACTTCTTTCAACCAACCCCACCATCCTCTCTCCACCACTCTCACTTTCTCCCTCTCTACCTCCCCTCTCTCTCTTCTCTCCCAGGTGGTTTGCACTTAATACAGCACATCTGTGTGTTTGTGTGTGTGTGTGTGTGTGTGTTTGTGTTTATCTGTTCATCTCTGTGTGTGTGTGTGTGTGTGTGTGTTTGTGTGTATCTGTTCATCTCTGTGTTGTGTGGGTAATTGAATCTTAATGGAGCAGATAACCAGAAGTCACATGATGACCTAAGATCAGGGTGACCGTGGTAACGGTTTGAGAACTTGTTATGGTCTCCACAGCCAGAACACAGAGCGGGTCTGAACATGCATGTGTCTGTGTGTACTTACGGGATGCCTATTTCAAACATGTTGTTCTGTATGAGCTGCTTCCCCACCATGATGATACTGAGCTGGATGCATAACTCTATGAGGCAGCCTCCTGGTGCACACTGGAGAAAAGGGGGGCAAATCAGTCATTACACAGAGAATGGGCAATTATTACAGTATAATCATTTGTTCCAGAATATGATTACTTATTACAGAGTATTATAACTATAATGTATTACTGAGTATTATAACTTATTACAGAGTAGTATAATTTATTACACAAAGAATTCAAATGTAATACACACAAAAAACATTTATATTTTAAGCAGTTTTTGGGTCAGGAACTTCCATCCCGTAAACACATGATAATTCAGCCTTAGACATCATGATCCAATAAAAACAAAGATCCCATGACCCAGTAAAAACACAGATCCCATGATCCAATAAAAACACAGATGCAGTGATCCAATAAAAACACAAATCCCGTGATCCCATGAAAACACAGATCCCATGAAAACACAGATCCCATGAAAACACAGATCCCATGAAAACACAGATCCAATGATCACACAGATCCAATGATCACACAGATCCAATGATCACACAGATCCAATGATCCAATGACCCAATAAAAATACAGATCCAAAGACAACACAAATCCAGATCCAATCAAAACACAGATCTAGATAACCCACCTCTGGAGGTCTCCTGAGCTGAAGAGTTTAGTTTTTCCCACCAGTTAGTGACAGGGATTCTCAACCCTCAGTATGGCCGCCAGCCTTCCCTCCAGCACATCCACCTCCAGTGGCTTTACCCCTCACCTGACTTCCTGATAGCTGGCTTTACCCCTCACCTGACTTCCTGATAGCTGGCTTTACCCCTCACCTGACTTCCTGATAGCTGGCTTTACCCCTCACCTGACTTCCTGATAGCTGGCTTTACCCCTCACCTGACTTCCTGAGAGTAGTGTCAGGGTGGGGGCAGTGTCAGGGTGGGGGCAGTGTCAGGGTGGGGGCAGTGTCAGGGTGGGGGCAGTGTCAGGGTGGGGGCAGTGTCAGGGTGGGGGCAGTGTCAGGGTATGGGAATGCATGGCCGCCTCTGGAACAGGCTCATTCTTCATTGATGATCTAATGAATGATGGCAGCAACATAATGAATTCAAAAGGGTACAGAAGTATGGTAGCTACCAATGTGCAATAATATGCCACCAGGCCATTGGTCAGCGCTTCACAATGCAACAGAATAATGACCCAAAACCCACTGCAAACGCAACCAAGGAGCTCATCAGGGGGAAAAGAGGAACGTTTAAGACTGGCCAGGTCAATCTCCTGAGTTAAATCTGACTGGACTCGCATTTAACTTGCTGAAGAGGAGACTGAAGTCAAAAACATGGCAAAGTATTTCAAAAGGGTGACACCAAGAGATCGGTGATGTCATTGGGTCGCAGATTTCGAGTGTTAGAGCAAAAATGACATTGTTACTTTACTGTCCCAATACTTGGAGGGCATTATATATACTCACTTCAACAAACACATACTAGAGGAAACTTTGCTCACCTCCTCCATCCTGTAGTCATTAAACACATAGACATAGTCTCCTGGCCTGCCAGCAAACCTGTAAACACACACACACACACACACACACACACACACACACACACAGGGTGAACACAGAAATGGAAGACCTTTTCCAGTCCAGACCAGGCCTTCAGGATCAACTGCACCAGGACAGACAAGAACAGCATCCTCCTTGAAAGACATCAGCATGAGGGGTCCCAGACTTGATCGGTTCCTCAACCTGGTAGCTTGTTATGTGACAAGATGGTCTGAAGGACAGTGGTCAGGCAAGCCTGACTTGACACAGATGAGATTTGTCCAATTGTTTAAAATAGTAAGCGAATCGCATATTTGATTGCTACATGAAGCAGGATTTTATAGGAACACTTCACCTAAAAACAGTTTTTATAGGAAGTATAATAAAAAGTTAAAAGCCCCACCCAGATTACAGATAAATGCTGTAATCGTATTCTGATGTCCAAAGAAAATTCTGCATATCCTTCTTTTCCATCAGCTTCACCAAAAAACGTTATCAGCTCCTTTAAATCAGCAGTGAACAACAGCAGACTGGAACATGAAAATCCCCATTTCAATGCTAGGTTAAATTTCACACAGGTCACTACCTTTCTGTTAAATTGAAAATAAAATTACTGAAGTGTAGGTATGTAACAATTTTATGTTTCAGTTTTTTTAAAGCTAATGATCAACTAGAGATAAAGTTGAAATTTAGTTTTGTAATGGCTGATGGACATACAGTCTCCCAGATCAATTTCCATTGTCCTGGATTGCTTGCCCAAAAAGCTAATGAAAGGGGGAAACAAATTTCAGTTATAAAACAAATTGTACCTCACTGGATTGAAAGGAGTTGGGTTGAAAGTGTAATGTCATTGCATTAATTCACCTAGATTCCACATAGAGAATACATTTCATATTTTGCCCCTTTAAAAGAAATCTATCTAGCATAGCAGTGACTGTTAGCCAACTAAGAAGTTAGCAACATTGAAATACATAGCTACGAAAACAAGAGAAAAAAAGAGCAGCTCTAAAAGTGGTGCGAGCGCGTACCGTCCTTTGAAGAATGCTACATAGAAGATTGGTGCATAAGCGTTCACAAACTTCAGGAGGAAAGCCTTCAAGATCAGACGCTCTTCAAAGTCCCTTTCTGTTCTCGGAATCTCTGGAAAAGGAAAGAGAGATGTGGAGAAAATAGAGGGATGAACAGAGAAGAAATTAATGTGAAGAGAGGATAAGGGGATAGAGATGATGGCGAGAGAAGAAAGGGGTAAGAAGAACAGAGGAAAGGGGGATGGAACAGAAAAGGGGAGAGGGGTGAGGAAATGGGTTAGGAGAGGAGACAAGGTAAAATGGAGGATATAAAAAAAGATTTGTGGAGGGGAGGTGACAAAGGAAGATAGAGGACAAAAAGGACAAAAAGGAGAGGGTTGATAACATTATATTCGCTCCAACTCATCCTGTGTAATCTGTGTCCTAGGTTAGTGCTGTGTGTGTAATCTGTGTCCTAGGTTAGTGCTGTGTGTGTGTGTGTAATCTGTGTCCTAGGTTAGTGCTGTGTGTGTGTGTAATCTGTGTCCTAGGTTAGTGCTGTGTGTGTAATCTGTGTCCTAGG
>JACXGJ010017603.1:0-11028 GCA_016801105.1 Esox niger
AGCCTGTACCCCATCACCAAGTCTGTACCCCATCACCAAGCCTGTACCCCATCACCAAGCCTGTACCCCATCACCAAGCCTCTACCCTATCACTAAACCTATACCCCACCACCAACCATGTACCCCATCACCAACCATGTACCCCATCACCAAGTCTGTACCCCATCACCAAGCCTCTACCCTATCACCAAGCCTGTACCCTATCACCAAGCCTGTACCCCATCACCAGGCCTGTATCTTATCACCAGGACTGTACCTCATCACCAGGCATGTATCCTATCACCAGGACTGTACCTCATCACCAGGACTGTATCCTATCACCAGGACTGTATCTTATCACCAGGACTGTATCTTATCACCAGGACTGTACCTCATCACCAGGCATGTATCCTATCACCAGGACTGTACCTCATTACCAGGCCTGTATCCTATCATCAGGACTGTACCTCATTACCACGTCTGACATCAGTTGCAAGTTCCGTCTTTTCAAATATAGAAAATGTTTACAGAAGAATTGACAATTATAGAACATCCACAGTGTACTTTAATGCTCTGAAACTGGCACGTGTCTTGGTAAAAGTGATAACAGTCTATACTTTGCAATTTCCTGTCACAATAGGTCCCAATGTGAACATAACTCAGTTGTCACCTCTTGACTGATTCCAGCCAAAGGTTTGTTTCTGACTTCCCGCAGCTCTGTGCCGTTAGGTTGCCTAGCAACACACCGTGACATTTTTTGTGACACAGAAATGAAGTCTTCAATTTTTGGTTAACAAAAAATAACAATTACGATGTCTGGCCTATATTCATTTGTGTGAATTAAGAGTGCAATGGAAAGACTACAATGGAACGAGGAAGTAATCGCATCAATTCTGTGACATTAACTTTACAACTCCTCAACCCTAGTTTGACAGCATCACCGCGGCAACCGTTGTCTTCGACGAAACAGCTAGAAGCAACGTTAAAGTGGACTCTACCTTCTCAATATGCCATGACAAAAAAACGACAGGCTACTTCTCTCAGAAAACGAAGAGCGTGCAAATAACCACCTCACAGTCTCAGATGCTCCAGTCCTCCACAATCCCCTGGCAGATGGCGTCCATCAACCTGACCAGAGGCCCACGTGACGAGTTGGTAACCCTCCACATGACCCTGGGGGTTACAGGGATCCCTCAATTAGCCAACCAACCATGAACTCCTAAACCTCTGAACCCCGACACCGTACCAGGCAGGAAGTACGTTCAGCTTCGCTGCGTAGTCTCTGTCCTCAAGTCTGAGTGGAGGAGGGGATGGCATGGCACAGACAGGCAAAGCTGGTGTGTGTGTGTGTTTTCCTGCCTGACTCTCTACCTGCCAGGCTTTCTATTATTCCTCTGTCTGTCTGTTTGTCTGCCCGTCTGTCTGCCCTTCTGTCTTCCCGTCTGTGGGCATCTTCGCATCCGGACAACCTGCCTGCTGTCTGTCTCTCTGGGCATTATTGTCTTCTTAAGTACACGACCAGGCACCAGCGTAGCCTTACAGAGCTGCGTGATTCATGAGAGAACGTCATATTTACCATTCCATATGTGGTAACTTGGAGAGAGATAGAGAGTAGAGACATTGACAGGCCGAGGAACAGGCACACAGAAAGACAAAGAGGCTGCTAGATAGAGTTGTCAGTGGAGATTGCAGGAGTTTAATTAGCATGTTCTCGTTGATAGGTCTTAACCCCCGCCAACAGATATGGGGCAGTTGTGGGAAGAAGCACTCATGTCTCCCTTTGATTCTGGAGAGTGATAGTAAACATACACACACACACACACACACACACACACACACACACACACACACACACTTAACACACATGCTACACATAACTGGGCACAAACACACAGATTAACACACGTACATGTGTACGCACGCACACACACACACACACACACACACACACACACACACACACACACACACACACACGCAACAAAAAAAAGTTCTCTCCTTGGAGTAGTGAAACGCGGTTAGAGTGTGTGTGCGTGCGTTGTCTGGAGTGCCGTGATGAGTGAGGGTTCTAGGTGAGCTTGACTGACGGAGGAGGGCTTGGGGGCCTCGATGAGACTCTTTAAGCTCCGTGGCTCTTTGTTGTTCCCGGCACGTATTCCCATGGCTGCTTCTTGATGATCACGGTAACCTGCTGTCAGACACAGAGCCGGGCCTCTCCGCCATTCAACATGGATGTGTTTTTGAATCAAGAATATGTAGAAAAAACAACAACAACAATATCAGTCACTTCCTGGGAGTCGCAACGTCAAGACATGGCAGCCGTGTGTTGCCAGGGAACGCAGATTTATTCGACTATTATTGTATTTCCTGACGTCCTGTCTCTTTAGAGACTACCTGTACACTACTCAGTTCAGCCTTGGGATGCTGTCCTAAAAAGAAAATCACATGTAGTACTAACTATTTCCATCCTCAAAGTGAAGTAGAGACATGCATACATGCACACACACAAACACACACACACACACACACACACACACACACACACACACACAGAGATTCCAAAGGACAACGTACTGGATATCACTCGTAACAACAATTTACTGTCCTACTTTCCATGAAGGATTCGTTTGACCTCTAAAACTTTGCTACGGCTCAGCTGAACTGTGCTCCGTAGATGCCAACAGCTGGCGCTGGAATTTACAGCAGAATACACCAGGTTGTGGCAGCTGTCGTCTCTTGGCACCTGCCCAGTAAATACTGTCATGAAAATAAACATTCCTGCAAGAGCACCTTGTATCTCAATCCATTCCTCAGGGTTACTGACACACATTATCATATCAAACCAGGTATGCTAACATTTTAATTCCAAATTTGTTATTCTAGAGCCCCCCTCTACTCCCTGGGTCTCACAGCCCCCCGCCCCTTTTCCCCGGCCCCCAATCACCAGTTGACACTTCACTAATGGTGACCTTTTGGTGTCCATTAATTGCCCAATGATTATATTTACACTCTTCAAACAGTTACACATTGCCTTGTGTCCTCCAGCTGACAGTGGAGTGGGAGAAGCCCTAAACCCCAGCCCCTGGGAGAGATCAACTGATCCCACGTCAGATGGGTCACCCTCTAACGGTTACTGATTGGATCTTACACAGCGCACACTGATCCTAGATCCAGTTTGAGCTGTGGTCGCGAGTGGTGGGCTGGATCACACCTGTGTCTGTTGATTCTACACGTGCAGTTATTTGATTAGCTGTAATCCAATTGAGGGAGACGGCTTCCTGTGAGGTGACATGCAAAGGGCCTAAATAAACAGGTTAGAGGACAATTAAACACTAAACACTGAACACTAGTCTACTGCCGACTACACAAGTCCCTCCACCAACTATAACACTGTTTAAATGTGTCACCTGCCAAAGTGTGACCCTGTTGTCTGCTGGTTAATATGCTTGGGTTGCAGTTGCATTGCAGTCTAAGAGTCATTTGAAAGCGTTTGGTCTTAATAAAAACATCAGAGCAGGAGAGGGAAGGAGATAGCTAGGAGCTAAGTAAAGCTCACTTTGACATAAAAGCTTCTTATCTTATCTCACTGGTATCTTATCTTAGCCCGGAGGTACCATTAAGGTGTGTTTCAAGGAAGATCAAGAAAGTGTGACTAATGCGTTTTCAACTGCAAAACAACAAAAACAGCTTGTTATTAGGTTATTACGATAAAGATCAGCTCTATTTTCATGAAAGCCTTTCACTTAAAGCAAACCAGAGATCCCTGGTTATAAATCATTACATCCAACATTTTACAAAAAGGGAAAAATCCTGCCCATTGCTTTTGGAGAACAATTGGTCAGCTCTTTGTAGCAGTTGGTTGCTACAGAAGGCATGGGTTCAGTAGGTAGTTGGTTGCTACAGAAGGCATGGGTTCAGTAGGTGGTTGGTTGCTACAGAAGGCATGGGTTCAGTAGGTAGTTGGTTGCTACAGAAGGCATGGGTTCAGAAGGTAGTAGGTTGCTACAGAAGGCATGGGTTCAGAAGGTAGTAGGTTGCTACAGAAGGCATGGGTTCAGTAGGTAGTTGGTTGCCACAGAAGGCATGGGTTCACTAGGTAGTTGGTTGCTACAGAAGGCATGGGTTCAGTAGGTAGTTGGTTGCTACAGAAGGCATGGGTTCAGTAGGTAGTTGGTTGCTACAGAAGGCATGGGTTTAATGGGTAGTTGGTTGCTACAGAAGGCATGGGTTTAATAGGAAGTTGGTTGCTACAGAAGGTATGGGTTTAACAGGTAGTTGGTTGCTACAGAACACATGGGTTTAATAGGTAGTTGTTTGCCATAGAAGGCATGGGTTCAATAGGTACTTGGTTGCTACAAAAAGCATGGGCTTAATGGGTAGTTGGTTGCTATAAAATGCATGGGTTCAATAGGTGGTTGTTTGCGATAGAAGGCATGAGTTCAATACGTAGTTTTTGGCAACAGAATGCATGGGTTTAATAGGAATTATTTAAGATGAATAACCTAAATACACTCATGGAAAAAATACTGATAACCATAGCAACAGCCTTTTTCCTAAACAGTTTATTGAGGCCCGAAGCACAGAACACAGTGGGGTCCAAAGTGGTTTGATGGGTCGGTCTCCCAGCAACATTAGCAGAGCACACCAAACCCTTTACAACTGGCTCTTTGTGATGCTGTGGCACAGATGTGTGTAGTTTGGACTCACTGGTCCCCAAAAGCTTTTCCCTGCATGTTACAGAACACAAACAGCTGGTTCTGCTGTCACCTCTTGAACACTCCGCCTGAAGCACTGCCAGTCACTGGAGAGGACCCAGGGAGGACCCAAGCCCCAGTGTGTGTGTGTGTGTGTGTGTGTGTGTGTGTGTTAGGAGGACAACCACACAAGGTCTTTTAAGAGGGTGTGTGTGTAGGTGTGTGCACGGGTAAAGAGAAGCCCATGTCAAAAGCCACGTCCTCCTAACTTGTCACTCACTTACAGAAACAAAAGACATTGAACATTCTCTCTGAAAGCATTTCCTTTTTGAGGGGGGGGGGGGGGGGGGGTGTTCAGCAGGCATTCTGAATTCTCATATAATGGCCTTCAATTGCATATTAATGAGGACGGGAAAGCGCATGCAGAAGAACAGAAACGCAGCGACATGTCAAATGGAGACATGAGAGAGACATAGGGCAGGGAATTCTGGGAAATATGAATCTACATGAAAAGGCAGAGCTTCTTTATGTTGACCAGCACAACACGACAACCGTTCTGCATTACACATCACAAAGCATCTAAAGGGCTATCCAGACAATCAGAGTCAAGCTGTCAGTCCTTGATCAACAACCAACCAACCAACTAAAAGAACCAAACAGTCATTCAAACAGTCATTCCTAGACAAGGAATCGTCTTCAGAGTTTCTCTACAAGTCCAAAGTCTGTACAAAGAAGGGTTAATAAACAAATACACTGTCAAAGCCTGGTGGACATGGCTGGGTTTTCCCCAGGGCTCAACCCTGCCCTGGTTCCTGGAGTTCAGACAATCATACTAGATACACCACTCATCATCTATGACTGTCAGCTTGATGATTGGCACATGATCTGAGGACAAGGAAGTAGTCTAAGTACAGCAAGAGGCCTACTGCTTCAGTGATTTATTCACACCATCTAGTGCCAAGAAGAGACATTTTAGTGAAGACACAGCAATGGGGGGGGCGGAACCAGTCCAGATGCCTGCCGATAGACCACCTTGCCCGAGAGACGCCCAAGCTGTCTGGTGGTTCCGACAGTGCTCTCCATCACCACACACACACACACACACACACACACACACTTCACCCTCCTTCTGCCATCTGTGAACACACACAGCACCGGCAGAACCCAGCAGCCAACCAGCCGGAGCTGGTGCACGGGGAGCCACGTTAGCATTACGGCTAAGACCGCGGTGATGCTGAGTGCTGACACTGAGAAACCCAGAGACAAGGATGTGGGAGGTGGGGAGGTGGGGAGGGAGGGAGGGAGGTGGGGAAGGAGGGAGGGAGGTGGGGAAGGAGGGAGGGAGGTGGGGAGGGAGGGAGGGAGGTGGGGAAGGAGGGAGGGAGGGAATGAGGGAGGCGGACGGTGGGGATTGTGGGAGGAATGCAGAGGCAGATGGTTCTCCTAAGCTAAGCTAAGCGCTAAAGATAGAGATACCAGCCAGGCAGGTGAATTTTTCTTAAAAGGTTGAAGCACAGCTCTGGGGCTGGGTGCGTGTGTGCATGTGTGTGCGCAAGTGTGAGCATGTGTTTGTGCGTGCGTGCATGTGTGAGCATGTGTGTGTGTGTGCGTGCGTGTGTGTGTGTGTGTGTGTGTGTGTGTGTGTGTGTGTGTGTGTGTGTGTGTGTGTGTGTGTGTGTGTGTGTGTGTGTGTGTGCGTGTGTGTGTGTGTGTGTGCGTGTGTGAGCATGTGTGTGTGTGTGTGTGCGTGTTTCCAGTGATAGTTTGGTGTGTCTGCCTGCCTATGTAGCCTGCCTCTGTGCGTGTGTGTGTCCTGCCTGGAGCGGTAAGTGAGCTGTAGGGTGGGGTGTGTTGTGTGTGTAGCGTGTGGGGTGTGTTGTGTGTGTAGCGTGTGGGGTGTGCTGTGTGTGTAGCGTGTGGGGTGTGGTGTGCGTGCTGCGTGTGGGGTGTGGTGTGTGTGTAGCGTGTGGGGTGTGGTGTGTAGCGTGTGGGGTGTGGTGTGCGTGCTGCATGTGGGGTGTGGTGTGTGTGCTGCGTGTGGGGTAAGCCCTCTCTGGCGATGACAGCTCTAATCACAGCGGTGTTACAGTGCCGTGGCTGTGATTACCCATGACTCAGTCAGGGAGGCCAGCAGCCACTTTCAGCTCCAGCAGCACTCTGACTCTCTGCCGACCGGCCGTCTGCTGTCAGGGGAGAGCAACCGGAGGGAGGCCAAGATAAGAGTGGGGGGGGGGCAAATACGCGAGGACAAAAGCCAACAATAAACACACACAGGTAAGTGCGCGCACACACACGCACGCGCACACACGCGCACGCGCACACACACACCACACACAGAAAATGAGCTAGCTCTCTGCTCTCTATGATAAAGGTTGTTTCAAGCTCCATGGTTATCGCGGTCATCATTGTCAAAATTACCAAGCAGAGGAAGAATATTGAACTTAAAGGGATAGTTAAGGATTTTGGCAATGAAGGATGAGGTGGTATCTTAAGCCTATGCTAAGAAGTGTTAGCACAATGACTGGAAGTCTTCAATAACAGCTGTTACAGCCAGTGTGTCAAACCGAAACACATGATCGACTCATTGAAGCTTTTCCCGAAAACAAGTGTTCTAAAAAGTGATAAGAAAGCATCTCAGACTCAACCATCACCAATTACAATGCAGTTACAAGCAAAAATCTTAAACTATCCCTTTAAACAAAGCTGTGACATCATGCTGTCTTCAATAAAAATGTCACACATACCCCACAATAAAAATGTATAGATTCTATCATCTGAGGTAACAAAACGGCATAACACAATTCCCCCTCAGTCTACTAAACTGCCCTGCTTTGTATAAAAATATCAGCAAAATTGTTTTGGCTTCACATCCGACAAATGAACATTTATCAAACCAAGTAACATCCATCTAATGAACAGTCACATCCCTCTAATGAAGTCACATCCATCTAATGAACAGTCACATCCATCAAATGAACAGTCACATCCCTCTAATGAAGTCACATCCATCTAATATGATGAGGAATTGATTTCTGACACCAACTCCGATCTGCCGTTAATATTTAACAATTTGTCCGGGGCCAGACAAATGCTTTCTGCGTTACCTTCCGGGACGAGAGACAGTGTTGTTCATAGCGGATTGCGTTATCTCTCACAGACAAGCCGTGCAGAGACACACACACACACACACACACACACACACACACACACACACACACCCAGACTCAGCATAGCTCATAAGCTGTATAACCCCGTTCAATCTGCAGAGCAGTCAGGCAGCACTAGGGGAGGCCACGCCAGACAGCCTAGCGAATCCTGCACGCTACCCTCTATCCAATCACAGCGCTCTCCAGTCTATCCCTTAAGGGGACCAATTCGGCTCCACCAGACATTGCCACACACATGTTTAAGGCATCTGATCCAGTTGTGATTGGCCGGGAGCCTGTCTGTCTGTCTGGCCTGGGCGTGGCATGCTTGGCAGGCGGGCGTGTTCACTCTCCTGTGCATATAGACACACATGTCTACACGAATTTCGGGTAGTAGACCAGAGGCCTGGGGAGGGACAGCCGGTTACTATGCCATGGTGTGTTTCTGTGTGTGTGTGAGTGTGTGTATGTGTGTGTGTGTGTGTGTGTATGTGTGTGTGTGTGTGTGTGTGTGTGTGTGTGTGTGTGTGGTGTGTGAGAGAGAGAGAGTTTGTGAGCATTATTGGAGAAGAAAAGCAGCTAGCCAATGAATCAGTCTCAGCTCACAAGCATCTCTTGGCCCAGATCACAGAGAGAAGATACTAGAAATGCAGCCCTAGACCCTTTAATGCAAAGAATAGGTTACGTTCTACTTGGATTGGAGACTCTAGGTTCTACATTATAGTGGCTCAGACAACGTCTTTTTCATTATTGACTGAGAACAGATGGGGGATTACTGCCTAAAAAACAACACAGACACAGACACACACATAAACACAGACACACACATGAACACAGACACACACATGAACACAGACACACACATGAACACAGACACACACATGAACACAGACACACACCGACCAGAGGACATGTCTGAGGTGAGACGGACGTCTCATTAAGAAATCCCCATTACGGAGACTTACTGGTGGTGGGACATAGTGAATCGTCTGTCCCAGGGAGGGGGTCACTCAGGACTGACATCCAGGTGAAGCAGCCAGGTGAGGAGTCCAAATCCTACCAGGAGGTAAAGAAAAAAGAGACATTCTGAAATAGTAACCAAACAAACTGTATCGGTTGTATTTATTTCAAAAGTAATAGATGGTCTCCCCATATAGAGTATTACATCTCTTCACTACTGTTTGCATACATGCCAGTGGCTAAATAAGCCCCCAGAGGTCCTACAGAATGACCAATCATAAATGCTTTTCTTCAGGACGTTGAGGCACGCGTGTTCTCCAGATATCTTAATTCAAGTCATTTGTATGTGTTATTACAGTCACATATGATTACATTTATTATGCATTCATATGTAACTATGGTTATTAATTATAGTGACATCATCGATGAAATGCTTTGCCTGTGTTATCATTCCAGTATTACCAGCTGGGCTGCTTTGTACTGACAATGTATAAGACCTGTACAAAAGGCTTTTTTGAATGAATGAGTGGTACATAGAAGTGTTGGAATAGATTGTCTGTAAGCCACTACTCCATGATGGAAGCTTTACAATTGGAGGTACTTTTTGCTAACCTTAAACACTTATTGATTTTTGTCAAAGCAAAAGGGGCTAACTATTTTTCACACTCCAACCCCCATTTGTGTTTTTTTGTTTGTTGCTGGAATACTCAATTTCTGCCTGGAATTATCAAGGTCATCTTTATTGTGGTCGTACAATGAAAAATAGCTGGTTTTCACTGGTGTTAAGGGGGGGGGGCAAACACATTCAAACACACGCAAACAACTCTGAACCAAGGCAGAACATGTGCCGCTCCTTGTTTAAAGGCAGCCCAGTTATTTGTCCAAAAGGGTTAAATGCATAATGATACTAAACCTCGGCACAAAGACCCCTTGCCTTTCACCACTGGCTGCCAGCCCATTGTCATACTGGCTATCGACTTGTTAGATTAAAAACATTTCACATGTCAATTAAATGAGTGTTGCCCTGGTGATTAGCAGATCCCACTAATTGTCTCCTCCCCTCTTCCTCCTCTCCCAGATATTTTCCACATGGAGGAGCAGGAAATGGGCCTTTGTCCTGACAGGCCCCAGTAGACATGTCAAAGATGGCTGCGGTTCTCTCCACCAGCCCCCTCCCTCCCTGCTCAGGGACAGAGGTGAAGTTGGTGGAGGGGGTTTGTGCATAGCCTGTTACAGGACAGCTCTCTCCACGTCAGTCCACTGGCATGGTGCAGAGAGAATGGAAACAGCCAGCGTTAGCCAGACAACCAGCTAGTCTGCACACCAGCCAAACCACCAGCCAGCAAAACAACCAGTCAACAAGCCAGTCATCCAACCAACCAGCCAGTCAGCTAGCCAACCAACCAGCACCAACCAGCCAGTGTGAACCAGCCAGCCAGTCCCAACCAGCCAGCCAGTACAACCAGCCAGTCAGACTTGGACACACTCCCACACGTGCAGCCAGGGCTGATAATTACCCCAGCAGCCTCTGGAGACCTGGACGCCTACAAGGGGCCCCTAACCGCTTTAGACAAGGGCCATGGCCCCCCAAGGACCGCCCCCTTTGTCCTTTTCTCCCTGGCCATGTGTTTGTTGTGCTCGGCTTAATGAATCTGATGTGCAGATCCTCGTCCCATTGGTTCTCTCTCAACCCCGGAGATGTTAGGGACATTATAAGTCAGGGAAGGGAGAACCTTTTGAAGAATCACTTGAAAGGTGGGAAAAACAAGGCGTGATTAAAAAATAAATAATAATAATTGTTCTTCATAACACCTCTAAATAATGCAAATGGCAGTAATTAAAAAGAAAAAGGCAAAACAGAGGTTTATTTGTTGGGACTGTCTGCACACACGCCCTTACGACCCTGATCAACTTGACGTCTCTCATCCCAACACCGTCTGAACATCTGCTTCACAAAACACACTAATCCAGTCCCTTAAAAAACAACCAACCAACACTTCCTCAATCAGAACTAATGACAGCAGACAGGAGCTACAAACACTGAGGTCAAAACAGTCCTCAATGGGACCAATGCCTAGTCCCTGCCAGTCCCTCCTTAGTCCCTGCCAGTCCCTCCTTAGTCCCTGCCAGTCCCTCCTTAGTCCCTGCCAGTCCCTCCTTAGTCCCTGCCAGTCCCTCCTAGTCCCTGCCAGTCCCTCCCCAGTCTCTCCCCAGTCTCTCCCCAGTCTCTCCCCAGTCCCTCCCCAGTC
>JACXGJ010017604.1:0-11010 GCA_016801105.1 Esox niger
AAAAAGTCTGATGGCAGTGTGTCGAGACAACATGTAGAAGCTTTAAGATGAAGAACTGTTTCTTCTAGGGATTTTTGATCAATTATAGTAAATTGTGACATAATAACCAAGTTATGACTTGGTGGTCGTAGTGATGGTACAGTGTCCTTGTTAGACTGTGTAATGCTGATGGTTCGCCTAATACTTTTAATTTTTTCACCAAAGAAACATGCAAATTCATCACATTTCACAGTGGACATGAGTTCTGATGCTATCTGCTTTATTGGGTTTGTAAGCTTGTCGACCTTGACAAATAAAGTGCGGGTATTATTGATATTTTTGTTAATGATTCCCGCGAAATGTTGCTGTCTGGCTCTGCGTAACTCATTGTTGAAGCTACCAAGGCTTTGTTTATAGATGTCATAGTGAATTTGAAGTTTAGTTTTCCTCCACTTGCGTTCTGCTTTCCTACATTCTCTTTTCAGAGTGCTTACCATCATGGTTGTTCTCCATGGTGTTTTCTGTTTGTTCATAGTTTTCTTTACCTTTACTGTTGCAACACGATCCATGACATTCAATATTTTGACATTAAAATTATCAAAGAGTACATCAACTGATACTATACTATACTTTGTTCCCCATGAGCATAGATCTACCTAAAACACACACTCACACACACACACAGCAAACTATAGTGCTGTATGATGTTTTCTCCATGAAAATCTATTTGCATGCTGCTACATCATTGCTTATTTACCATTCTCAGTTTATTAGTTACACACATCTTTATAGTATTAGGTCAGACATCTGACTCCAGAACAGGTTGAATACCTGGGGTCATGGATTTTACATGGTGTCAGGAAGGTTCCAAAGAGCCCATTCCATCTCACCCCAAAGATGTCCTTTTGGGTTGAGTTCTGGGGACTCTGAAGGCAACGCGACTAAACTGACCCAGGATTCATTGGGCCAGGCGTTATTTCACCTGAGTTAATATCAATTAAGTTACTTGTTCTGTGACCAGCCTCTGTAAAACAGTATTAAGTATAACTCTCTCTGGCCCCTCCCACTTTTCCAGCCTATGAGAAGCTATTGGTCCAGCTGCAGAGCGGTGAGGCAGCATCAGGCGACTCTTTCTATGTGCGGGTCAACATGTCGCTGCCGGGATGCGCACAGGGCTCCCTGGCCGTCTCCTGCAACGACATCCTCCACGTGACGAGCACGCTCCTGGCGGGCAGCGAGGGCTCCTGGAACGCCAGCCACGTTCACCCCTGCCAACTGTTGGACCTGAAAACTGGCACCGTGCCCAACTATTACAGGTATTGGACCCAGTACGCACCCCGGTCACAATGAGCACGAGCCAATGTGGTACTATTTCCATCCCCCTATTCGGAAACAACGAGGTTACGTTTATACTG
This sequence comes from Esox niger, assembly GCA_016801105.1. NCBI lineage: Eukaryota > Metazoa > Chordata > Actinopteri > Esociformes > Esocidae > Esox > Esox niger. The sequence goes on from JACXGJ010017604.1 coordinate 1,395, forward strand.
TGGTTCTGATATCAACCACTGTTGTGGAATAGCATTGGACGTTATTAACCGATACCCACAGCCCATGAGTTATGTTGGGAAAAACCCATTTGTCCTCCATGTAAACTATAATTGTATTATTTCAGGGCCCAACGCCTGCTGATTAGAGCTATCGAGGACATGAGCTTTCAGCCCATCACTCTCAAAAAGGTGACGTCGTCTCCAAGTTCTGTTGAACGGCTCTGACCAAACATCAGCTTGCATTTGGACAATTCTCTCCACATTTTGCTATGTTACAGACTTAAATTCAAATTTTTCGAACTCCGAGAGCACTGTAATCTCACGTAAATGTGGTTACCTTAAAATACATTTGTTCTAGAATGTGTACATACATAATGGAACATTTTGCAGCATATAATTGCCTTGGGGATTTCCTAGTTGAAACTCAGCCTACAGCTCAGGGCACTGCTTTTCCATCGGGAATGCATATTAACCGACCGGATCCTGCTGTGTGGGTCCTCAGGGGGAACGTTGTCACTCCCAGGAGAAGCAGAAGGCAGTGAGGATCGTCAGCACTGGGAGACAGGGTAGGAACCCTCTTTGGGTTTGCGTGGAGGACAGCCAAGAGAAGAGCTCTGGCCCAGGTATTATAACCATAATTCATAGATCCAAAGCTACACAGGAAGTCATTTTTGTTATTCGCAGTTATGATGGATCTAGAACTAGTGATTAGTGTTGCTTCATGCATATCACAACATTATTTATAACAGAGGTGAGCCCAATAACCAACTGTCATCATGCAGCCCAGCAAAATTCTGTGGCAAACCAGTTTTGCCAAACTGAGTGTAGAAATGTGTATGGCTAGTTGAAATATATGGCTAGTTGAAATAGCTCTAGCCCCTCTAAATGACCAAGAAATCATTGATTTCATAGGTTTAGCAATGTAGCCTATGTGTTGACCTAAATCTTGGTGTGACCCCTAGGGGATGCCTCTGCCCCCCGGGGCTGTGTGACCCTCATGCCCTACACCCTGGTCACGCCGCACTACCCGCCCACCTGCCGTCCCATCCTCCTGCTACCCACAATCCTCGGCCGGGCCCTGGATAACAAGCTGGCTGAGTGGCCGGGCTTTCAGTTATGCGAACCAGGTTAGACCTTATTTCTTTTTATTTGCTCCTCTATTTGCTCTTCACATTTTCTTCTCGAAATCTCTCTTCCTTTCATCCAATGGCAGTTTTTTAAAATAATTATTTAAAAAAGAATTATAATTAGAACTCCAGCGGAGGGGATGATGATAGACCTGCATTTTGTATATCCTCCACTCCCTCTCCTCTCTTCAGAGGTGCTGACCTCCAGCGAGCATGCGGCCAGGCTGCAGAGGTCTGAGGTGCTGGAGGAGTGCGAGCACGGCAGTCAGCGCTGCTACACCGTCCAGGGCGTTGACAGGATCATGAAGCAGGTTGGCTACCTCATGTCAGCTCCACACTGGGATTTTTAAAACGGCTGTTATTTTTCAGGAATAAAATGGTTATGAACCTTCTGGGATGGGGTAACTGTCAAGGACACTGCATTCAGCCAGTGTTAGGGATGGATGAGAAACGGGGGGTGTCTGAGTCTCAAAATCAACTTTATTTACAAAGTACATTCACATATATTTCACTTGCTGTAACAGTGCTGCCAGTGGTTGTTAACATACACAGATAAAATACACAAACTCTTTTTCAAAGCCTACATGTATTTATTCACGATACGCTAAGCAGTCTATAGCGGCCAGGGGGTCCTAAGCTTACGTCGCTTGTACTTATGCAGATCGTACTGACAGTAACCCAACCCCTCCCCCCACCAGGGCACCCACTGTGTGTTACCCCTGGGCCTGGACTGTATACGACGCCTCCACCGGGCTGAGATCTTCCCCATCATCATCTTCATTGCCCAGTCCAAGGTCAGCACGCGGAAACTCAGGTAAATCATTGCGTGCGCCGCCGGCATAGGCCGCCTCTCCAACCGCGCAAGTGACTCGTCTCTTCATCGCTCTCGTTCTGCCCCACCCGTCTCTCCTCCCTCCCCAGGTCTAAGGTTCAGCGTCGGGGCTGGTCCGAGGAGCAGCTGCTGGAGTGTTCCCTCAACGAGGAGCCCCTGCTGGACAAGCTGCCCTGCCTCTACCGCAGCGTGAGCCCAAACACGTGGTGCGACAGCACCGGCCTGCTCACCGCGCTGCGATCGATCATCTGCGAGGAGCAGAAGAAGATTGTCTGGGTGGAGCCTGATTTGTGGTAGTTTTTCAGGGCCATATGATGCATCAGCGCCGATGTTTGGTTCACGAGTTACTCAAGGCCAGTTTGATTCTTTTTATCGGACAGTATTAAATGCATACAAGGAGAATCGATAAAATGGACGAGTAAATGCCTTGAAAGGTGACTCGTTCTAATCCATATTTCTATGCCATTCATCCTATCCAGCAGGCTCCTGCATATTATGGTGAAGAGAAATGAATGCATTGCGTGTGCATGTGTTTCAGTGTATGATCGCTACCTACACAAACGATTCCTAAAGTAAAAGGTGATGGTACGACGAGATGACTGCATCTTGGTCCAGGTCCATTAACTTATCTTTGTCTGTGTTTTCAAGAGTCTCTGCTTTGTCGTATTACCCTTGGGAACAGTTTCTCAATTCATTATGTCATCGCTTCTTCAACTCTATACCTGAGTGTGAGGTTTTGGTCTTTGGTTTCTGAATGTGCCCTGTCCTTTTGGTCCTGATTGATTTCACCTGTTTGTTGTTCAGGTCTCATTAACTCCCTACATAGTTTGCCCTCTTCTGTTTGCCCTCTGTAGGTCATTGTGTCTGATGCGTGGTTCATGTCCATCCCCGCCACCAGACAGTGGTTCTGCCCGCCTGGCCACTGCTTGTAGTTTTCTTGTTTCCGTTCTGTTATTAAAAGCATTTTCTTTATTCTTCGTGTCCACACTTAGGTCCAGCACAAAATGTTATAGTGAGTCTGGAAGTCTGAAGGAAAGCCCTGTTATAAAGATGATATTGTTCTATACTGAGTATTGGATTATGTGTAATGTGCTGTATTATATACAGAATTTTAATCTTAGCAATTGTGTTGAAATTGAAGGTTTACATTCAGGACATTATATTCTGGGTGACATTATTTGTTTCTTAGCAATGATTGTGTTACAGTTGCCTACTTTGAAGTTTACAACTGCAAGTATGGTTGACGTTAAATATAAACACTTAAGAGGTTTGTAAAGTAATTCATTTTATGATTTGTGATGTATTCACGTTGTTGTTCATTGTCGCATTTTGTTGCATTACAAAATGTAATTTGAAATGGATTTGATACTTATTTTTGTGATGTACAACATATATATATATATATTTATATAATGTTGAAGTGAAATATAAATGTATACTTTTTTGGGGGGCAAATTATCAATAAAAAATTTATAATAATATTATGTATTTTCACCTTTTTTTAAGCTAGTCTTGGTCTAGGGGTCAACTTAGCTTATTTTGTTGGGTGTGCACGGTGGTAGGGATATGGACGTGATGTCTTTTTGCTTTGGAGACTTGGTGACCCCAAGATTCAACCAACTTCTGAAATTCCAATCCCAGTCCAATTTTGTTACCTTTCAAGATTTTAATAACCACAAAAGTGTTCATTCAAAATAAAAGTATATTTTTGATTCTTCAAAGTAGCCACCCTTTGACTTTGAGAGCTTTGTACACTTCGCATTCTCTTAACCAGCTTCATGAAGGAGTGACTTGGAATGCTTTTACAGCAGTTGAAGAGTTCTCACATATGCTGTGCTCTTGCTTGCTGCTATTCCTTCTCTCTGTGGTCCAATTAATCCCAAACCATCTCAATTCGGTTGAATTTGGGTAATTGTGGATGTTAAACTCCGTCACTCTCCTTGGTCAAATAGCCATTATCCAGTCTGGAAATGTTTTTTGGGTCAATATACTCATAAAAATCAAATACGCAAAAATAAGTATTTTCTTATTGTGTCCTTCAGTTGTGTTTTTTTGCAGTAATTTAACCAAGAATGCCTGATTCACCCAGTTTTCATAGAATAGTTGTTGACAGTTGTCTGTTGAACTCAGTGAAGCATTTATTTGGGCTGCAGTTAATGCATGATTTCTGAGGCTGGAAATTCTAATGAACTTAGAATTATTCGCTCAGTTTCATCATAGCGCTTGATGTTTTTTGACTGCACTGACATGACATTCAAACTGGAAAATGCTGCATGATAAACTGAGTCCAGACTTTTTTAAACAGATAAGGAAGCATGCATGTATAGTATATCACCATAGCCCAGAACTGACATAAAAGTCACTGTGACAATTACATTTATTTGTCATGATGACAGGAACCAATTCTGACCTTTAGTATTTTAACCAACATATTAATATGATTTCGAAAGAGTGTTTTTATAATTACAACAAGTTATTTGTATGAAGGAACACACAAGACAAATTGTGCAGTGTAGTGCTTTTAAATCCATCCAAACTATGTTTATCTATGTTTTAGACCTAGACAATAAAAGTTGGAAATCAGATTGAAAGAGCATAAAGATATTGGTGAGATATTTTAATAAATTCCTAATATTTAATATTTCTCTCAATATTTTTCATATACACCTTTCTACGTTCTTTGGAATTGCTGCTTCTTTTCTGTGTTATGTATAGTTTTGCTAGATTTTTGCTTTATATGTATTGCGTAATCCTTACTGCATAGACGTCGTAAGCCAGGTTACAGGAATTTCATTGTTCAGAATGACGCTGTGTGATTTGGTGCATTTGATAAGTAAAATACATTGACTTTGGCTTTAGAAAACTGTTGTGTACAGTACTGTATCATCAGCATATAAGTGAACATTTTAGTTTCTCAAAGAATCCCAAATATCATTCAAATAGTAAACAGTAAAGGACCCAAAATTGAGCCCTAAGGAAATCCAATATGAACTGCAATACATTTCTATTCAAACCCATCCGTTACAACCTCCTGAATTCTAACAGAGTTTTGAAACCATGAAAAAGAATTCATTTCTATTCCTAACTTTTCCACCGAGGGCCGTGTGTCTGCAGGTTTTTGCTCCCTCCTTGTACTTGATTGACTATTTTGATTACTAATTGGTTAGTTTCTACCTTCACCTGGTTGTTTAGGTGTGAACCAATTCATAGGAAAAAAACAAAAACCTGCAGACACACAACCCTCTGTGGAATGGTTTGAACACCCTTGGTCTATATCATTTACCAAAAGTGTGGTCGCTGTATAAGCAGTGTCATTTTGGGCACTGTAATAGCACCATTGTCTACCCTTTCGGCAGTGGACAGGGGTCAGCATGGGCACCCTGACTGATCAGTGGCTACACAGCCCCATACGCAACAAACTGCAATGCACTGTGTGCTGTTCTATCAGTAACAGCATTTCTTTTTCAGCAATTTGAGCTAAAATTCAGCATGACAAAAGAGGTGAAAAGAAAAGCTTTGAGTGAGGAAAAGAAGGGTTAGATTCTGGCTTTACTGGTAGAGGGATACAGTGAACGTCAGGTTGATTCCATCCTGAAAATTTCAAAGACGATGGTTCATAAGAACACGGTCAAGCAACAGACAACAACGCTTCGGGACAACAACGCTGCAGACAGGGAGAGGGCGAAAACAACTATCCACTGACCGAGATGACCGTCAACTCATTCGATTGTCATTCAACAACCATAGGATGACATCAAGTGACCTACAAAAAGAATGGCAAACAGCAGCTGGGTTGAAGTGCACGGCAAGGACGGTTCGAAACAGGCTCCGTGCTGAAGTTGTGCAAAGCTAGAAAAAGCCCTTCATCAATGAGATGCATAGAAGAGCATCAATACTCTATATGACAATATTTTTATTTGGAATTTGAAAGTAATGTTGTCAGTAGTTTATAGAATTAAACAAAAATGTGTATTTTACTCAAACATACTTATGAATAGTAAAACCAGAGAAACTGATAATTTTGCAGTGGTCTCATAATGTTTTCCAGAGCTGTAACAAATAAAAATCGTCTATAATTCTGTTGCATTACTCATCACAGAAACAGTTTCTCAAAGAATCATCAGCACAAGTACTGGGCAGTGGGCACTTCACAAAATGGGTTTCCATTACTGAGCAGCTATATGCGAGCCTGATACTAACATACACAATGCCAATGCCAATGCCCTAGGTGCATCGGAAACGTGTTCTCTGGAGTGATGAATCGTGCTTCACAATCTGGCAGTCTGATAAGTGAATCTGGGTGTGGCGGGTGCCAAAAAACTACTGGAATGCATAGTGCCTACGGTAATGTTTGGTGGAGGAGGGATAATGGCCTGGGGCTGTGTTTCAGGATTTTGACTAGGCCCTTTATTTCCAGTGAAGGGTCATCTTAATGCTACAGGATACAAAGACATTTTAGACAATTGGGTGCTGCCTATTTTGTGGCAACAGTTTGGGGAACAGTTTCCTGTTCCAGCATGATTGTGTCCTGGTGTACAATGTGGGGTCCATAAAGACATGGTTTGAAGAGATTGGTGTAGAGGAATTCGAATGGCCTGCACAAAGCCCTGACCTCAACCCCAGGGAAAATCTCTGGTATGAACCGTAATGGCGATTGAGAAACAGGCCTTCACGGCCAACATCAGTGCTTCATCTCAAAAAGGCTCTTTTGGCTAAATGGGCTCCAATTCTAACATTGACACACCAAATCTTATGGAAAGCCTTTCCAGAAGAGTGGTGTCTGTTATATTTACAAAGGAAGTCCGGGTAGCAACTCCATATTAATGCCCATTGTTTTGGAATGGCATGTCCAGCCAGCTCATATAGGTGTGACGGTCGGGTGTCTACATATTTTGGACATATATAGTGTAACTTACACAAATAATTGATATTAGAAACACATATAAAACATACCACAATCATATACACATTTGTTCAAAATGTATATTAATATTTGTATCTCAAACATGCATCTTTAATAATGGTAGTTATTTCTTTATTAATCTCCTGTGGATGATGAACTGGCCAACACCTGCAAGTCATTAACTTCAAATGATAATTTACGTTTGATGCTCCAATGTAACCAGCAGAGGGAGGCAAGATTCAAAGCCAGGGCTAGCCACAAATGTTTGTTTTGTCTATTGTCCAATTTGTCAGATAATGTGTCAATATGTTTTGAATTACTTATCCAACGTTTAAGTAAAGCAGCAGTTAAGCTTAAAATGGAGGCTTAGTTAACTAGCCACAAATGTGTTTTCTGAAAAGTTACAAATGTTATAACAGGGCAGTATTTACTTGCAAAAGGTTCTGGAACACTGCAGACAGAAATGCCATGAACTTAGCATAAGTGTTGGCTGATTCTCCATGAATCAGAGACATGTTGGTTAAACAGCATATTTCTATCAGATGATCTGATGTGCTAACTGGTTAAATGTGGCACCAGTTGATCCCAAGTTGGAAATGTCTGTTAGTGTCAACTAATACCTGAATGCAACCTGTTATATACAACACCTGTTCTATATAAACAAGGTTACGGTACTATTATTTAAAAATTATTACTTTTAACTAACATTTTAAATGAAAATGAAGAAAAAACTCTTGATACTACTGTAGCAAATACTTTGAGTTTTGTGACATTAACACAAATTAATTTGTCTTTTGCTTAAGGCTATTTGTAGTGTGCAAATCTAAAATGTCTCTACAGAAATAATGAACTGTAGGGAATCATGTTTTATTTCCTTCAGGCCTTCACAGCATATCCCACCATTTACTTTTTCTTGGAAAGCATATTTGATCAGTTCAAGATGCATTTTAATCACCCATGTAAAATACAGACATGTTCTTGTTCGTTTTCAATGAAATATTAGGTGGAAATATCACACATGTAAGAACCTTTCTACTATTATGAAGTAGTCCTTACAATTAACAGAACTCATGTCCCCACTCCGGTATGCAGACCTAATTAATTATGTTATGGGGTTGGACATGTGTTATGAAATAGTGGTCATGGCTTTGAACTGCAGTGTTTTTGCTACTTTCAAATTTAGGGTTAAATAAAAATCTAACTGTCAAACGTGGGTCTGGTTTTGAGTGCATTCCAGGCCGGCCACACGGTGGAGGCAGACAGAAATGAATAACAGTTTGTGGGAGTGGTTGAAAGATGAAGAAAGATGGTGGGAGACTGAGGGAGGATTATGAGGGAGTGGAAAACAGGTTTTAGATTTTACCACAATGTGGAAACGGCATGTCTCGTCATTTCAACAAGCATGTGGTAGACAAGACAGGTTATTCAATGGACTGATGCCAGGAGCTTTGACTTCTGATATCCATCTTCTTGCTAAAAAAAATAATCACCAGGGCAGATCAATGTCCTCCTTTAGCTCTTGTGGTGATTATTGACTTGGTTGTTTTTTATGTGAAGACTTCCACTGAATCAATTTCCCCCTGGAAGACAGTTTTGGCTCCATCAGGGTCCAAAATCCCCTCCAGTTGCTGGGAAACCACTCCAGTGATTTGTGTGTTGTCAGAGTTCATTAAAGACAGTGACATGCCTGTACTGTTAACACAGCCAAGAGCCAGCTATGGAGGGTAGTCAAAGGAGGGAGAAGGGGAGGTCTTTGGCCACAGTTCACACACCCTTCCCCCCCATGTCTCACACACACACACACACACACAGTCTCCCTCACACACACACACACACACGCACACTCCTTCGCTCATGCACTATCCCATGCACACACTTGCGTCTACCTCACTTACACACACTAATTCACAACACCACACACACACACACACACACACACACACACAGAGGGAGGCACAAGCTGCCTTCCATCTCTGCACCATAGGGCTAGTTTAAAATGCTTTTATTTTTTCCTCTCCCCGCTGGTTTGTGAATTGGGCTGGGATTCAGCATAGAGGATTAAAGCAGTGAAGAATGTGTTTGGCAGCAAAAGCTATTGGGAAGGATCAGGATTTGATGTATAATTGATAGAGTTTGGATGTCGGAGTTGCCGACATGTCACTTGCAATTACTCAAAATGTATATGCGTGTGTGTGTGTGTGTGTGTGTGTGTGTGTGTGTGTGTGCGCGCATGTTGCGCAGGTCTGCCCGTGTCTACTTCTGTGCCTTAGCAGTGGTAGTCTGGTTTCCTCTTGTTTAGCAGCACAGTCCATCAAAGGAAGTCGTTTCACAGCCAAGCGTTGCATATTTAAACATGGAGGGAAAACATGTCTCTAATTGAAAACAACAGCCTTCTTATAACCGAGACTGGGAACATGTGCAGTTCACTTCGCTCATTACAGGGGGAAACACGTTGAAGAGAAACACTCTCTCATTTAGTCTTTTGCCTTTTGTTTCATTTGAGAATGTGCCATGGCTCCTTTCTTTCTATACAAGAAAGATTTGATCTCTCGTTCTTGCTCTCTTTCACACCTCTGTCTCTCTTTATCATACATCCTCACTCATACACTCCCTCTCTGTACAGCTAAACGCCATACATTTCTCTATTTTCTAGTTTGATCAACACTGTTTGTCTCTCTTTTGGCCTGCCAGCCTGTGTGTATGTATGTGTGTGTGTATGTATGTGTGTATGTATGTGTGTGTGTGTGTGTGTGT
>JACXGJ010017605.1:0-11037 GCA_016801105.1 Esox niger
CACACACACACAACCTACACCCCCCACTCACACACACACAACCTACACCCCCCACTCACACACACACAACCTACACCCCCCACTCACACACACACACACACACACACACAAGCAAAAAAAAAACATTCTTAAAGTGTATAAAATGTAATGCATTCAATGTTTGACATTCTTTGCATATCACAGATTCCCCTCTGCCTAAATGTGACAGGCTGTTCTTTATTCACATCCAGTAACTTTATAAAACCAACTTAATCCAAAGCACTTCAAACAGCTCTGTCAGCACTGCATCTTAAAGCTCCATGTCTCTTCAGGACAAATCCAATCAGATTCTACCATCAAGAGATTGTAAAAATAGAGCAAAGATAATGAAACCTTCTCGGTGCTTAGACAGATCAAGAACAGTAAGATGAAAACTGTTCCCACATCTTGATCTTCTGTTTTGGATTAAATCTTTCCTTCAGCCTGCTCTGATTGGAAGAGCGGTAAAGTACATCCTCACAGTTCTGGGCATACGAATATTCTAATGAGAATAACTTCAAATGATTGACCTGGTTTTCTCTTCAAGACTCTGACAGAGTGAAAATAGCAGTCCTTGATGAGAGCACGTACTTCTCACGTGTCATTGTTTTTGTCAGAACACATTTGGTTGCCTTGGATTGACTCGTTTTGGGACTGTTTATTGTGGGAGTCTGGAGTGGTCAGCTGTGGACAGAACAATACCAGGCTCCAACACTTATATACAAGCATTCAACACATAAACATATAAGACTTTACGTTTTCATGTCACAGACATTTTGGTAAATTTGGGTCCTGAGGTACACATACTTTTGCGGTGTAATGGGTTAGGGTTAGGGTTAAGGTTAAGGTTAGGGTTAGGGTTAAGGTTAAGATCAGGGTATTGGATTAGGCATAAACATTACTTTATAGCGTTGAAGGTTGCGTTTGTGTTAGAGATTCAGAAAAATAAGTTGTAAAAGCTGCAAAAATAGTGTGTGTGTGAGAGAGAGAATACACACCCAAGAAGTTCCTGTGAGAGTGACGGAGAGAGAAACACTTTGGGTGTTTCCTCTGGTCTCAGTACAGGCTTGAACAGTTCCATTGAATGGTGGTTAGGATGTTCTCATGGTCAAGGGCTGTCCATTAATCATGAAGATGACCAATCAGGCTTTTCCTTTGTAAAGCCCTTTTAATATCATCTTTTCCTTTGTAAAGCCCTTTTAATATCATCTGTGGCCTTTCAACTGTGGTGCTGACATGTTTATTTCTCTCCTCTCCTCGTTCCTGCCCGCTGCTCCTTCCATTCAACACCCTCTTCCCCAGACACTGATGCAGGTGAGTGCATTTTCCTTCTAACAGTCTTGATGTCATCAAAATGGGACATAGAGCTTTCCATGTGTTTGATCTGTGATCTCATCAGAAAGAGACGTCCCAAGTCCAGTATAACGGCTTGGGTGTTTTGAAAGGATTGATGGTAACTGAATGTTGCAGCAGTGAAGTCATTGCCAGGACAGGGTCTGAATCCTGCTTGCAGAATTTCGTGGAGGATGGTGTTACTTTTGAGTTGTCCCACATGATTCACCCTAACAAATCAATCATCAACGCGTTTAGAAAAGAATGCTGCCTAATAAAATCCATATAACAGTTAAAAATATTTGTGAAACAAGGTCAAATTAACCAGTGAATGTACCACTGGGCCAATCAGGGCTTTCGGATGTTGTGGCAGCTGTAAGGAGTATCACTGAGCCAATCAGGGCTTTCAGATCATGTCAGTGAGATTATTGCGTTTGGCAACAAAAATAAAAGAACAAGTATTAATAAAGAGCTGGATTTTCGGGCCCTTATAACCAAGGATCAAGTCCGTAATCTTGGTATTCTGATTCAGACCTCACATTTAAGTCATATCAAATCAGTCACCAAAACAGCATACTATCATCTTACAAATATATCTAGAATCCAAGGTCTGGTGTCCCAAAAAGACCAAGAGAAGCTCATCAATCAATTAAATGTATTTTATAAAGCCCTCTTTACATCAGCAGTTGTCACAAAGTGCTTTCACAAAACACCCAGCCTTAAACCCCAGGGAGCAAACAACAGTAGTGTTGAACTTCAGTGGCTAGGAAAAACTCCATAAGAAGGCCGAAATGTAGGAAGAAACCTACAGAGGAACCAGGCTCCGAGGGGTCAACAGTCATCTTCTGGCTGTGCCGGGCTCATCCATGCTTTTATCTCTAGTAGGGTTGACTACTGTAATGGCCTCTTAACTGGACTCCCAAAAAAGTATGTAAAACAGCTGCAGCTCATTCAGAATGCAGTTGGTAGAATGTTAACCAGGACCTCTCCTAGTTAACGTTCTCTCCTCTTGGATCTGGAAGGATCTTAACTATTCTCTACTCTTGGATCTGGGAGGATCTTAACATTCCTCTCCTCTTGGACCTGGGAGGATCTTTACTTTCCTCTCCTCTTGGACCTGGGAGGATCTTTACTTTCCTCTCCTCTTGGACCTGGGAGGATCTTTACTTTCCTCTCCTCTTGGACCTGGGAGGATCTTTACTTTCCTCTCCTCTTGGACCTGGGAGGATCTTTACGTTCCTCTCCTCTTGGACCTGAGAGGATCTTTACGTTCCTCTCCTCTTGGACCTGGGAGGATCTTTACTTTCCTCTCCTCTTGGACCTGGGAGGATCTTTACGTTCCTCTCCTCTTGGACCTGGGAGGATCTTAACTTTCCTCTCCTCTTGGACCTGGGAGGATCTTTACTTTCCTCTCCTCTTGGACCTGGGAGGATCTTTACTTTCCTCTCCTCTTGGACGTGGGAGGATCTTTACATCAGCAGCAGCCACAGAATCTTTGAATTATTATGTATGATAACATTTTTAATTGTAAATTAATTAACATTTGTGGAAAATCAAATGGAACTAAATTTCAAAGGCGTTTTAGTTTTCCTGCAGCAGGGCGGTCAGGCATTATGGTACATTTAGTCTGTTCTTCCAGGCTCCTGTTCCATCTAATTGCTCTGTCTTTTCCTCTCAAAGTTCAACTCTATTTATCTGAGTAGAATAGAGGAAGGTTTTATTAAGTACGGTTACATCCGTTCTTTTGAAAGACGGTAAAACTGCGGTTGTGGGGGAGTTTTGGCCATGAACCAAAACTTTGTTTTTGTAAAAATGTTTTTACACATTTTCCACAAATTCCACTATTGATGTCCTCACTGCCATTTCCTTTTCATCTGTGCCATGTAAGGGAACGGAAGGGAGAGAAGCAGTGGAATTTAACAATAAGATAATAAAAAGGAAAGTAAAAACAGGTCACAGGATTAACATAAAGAACAAAGAGGTGTTAGAAACAGAGAGAGAGAGTACGACACAGAGAGAAATAACGAAATAGAGAGGTAGAGAAAGAAACAGAATAGGAAAAGCAGTGTGACAGAGGGAGAGAATGAGACAGGAAGATGAATAACCCTCCATCCCTTTGACCTTCTGAGCAACATGTCGTCATGGCTGCAACGGATATTGTCCAAAGACTCACCTCAGGTTTTGTGGGCGTAGTTGGCCTGTGTTTGTGGGGGTCGGGCGGACAGGTGGGTGGATGTGGGTACCTTTCACATATCCAGCCTGGTCTCATTGTCTGGGTGTAGACAGAACCTGTTTTCCAGTGGCTCTCATGTTACCAAAAAAGATCTTTGATACTCAGGATGAGATAGAAATCTCGTCAATAGTTACGGTCCCTCTAGGATTTATCTGTCAGACACCTCTGCAATCTGTCGCTTCTGTTTCTCCGTCTTTCCCTCTACCTCCCTCCATTCTCTGTTACTTCATCCTCTGACAGATCTACGATCTCTCCCTCTGTCTCCCTCCTTCCCTTGACACACATCCTCACTCTCTCTTTTCTCTTTCTTTTCTCTTCTGTTTTATCTGCTCAGAGTTTAGGGGCTCCCTTGGGACGACTCCCTCCTCTCGCTCCCTCTAGACCTCTGTATGTGTCTAAACTAGCATGATGTAGATGCCCCCCTACATACCATGACACTTCTGTAGCTACCGCTATGGAAAACATGAACAGACAACAGCAACTTTCTTTTCCAAAAAAGTAAAAATGGAGAGTTGAGTGAGGAACAGAAGGGTTAAAATTGAGAGACCACTGCAAATTGAACACTTCTGTTCCTCACTCAAAACTTTCCTTTTCAACTTTTTTGGAAAGGAAGGAAAAACAATGGTTTCTTATTTTTTTCCGGAGCTGTATGTTCGACAGATACACTGCCGTGAAAATGAATTTGCTCCCCTTTCAGAACATCTTTATTTTTGCATGGTTTTTCACACATGGTTTGCATCCTGGACCAAAATGTACTGTAATATTCTGCTTTATAAAGCTTACATATTCCATCTTTTTTTTTTAAGCAGTGAAATATGTTAATATATAAAAGGTTGTATTTCAATGGATATTGTTTACTCGTAAATGAGGTTTTGTGTATTTTGTTAATTTGGCTTATAATTAAAACCTGTGATTATGATACTTTTAGCATCTGGTGCAGGATGTGTTGTGTGTAATAACAGTTACTATATGCTACATAGGCTGTATGCTATGTAGGCTAAAGACAATAACTCCCAAGGCATTCTTCTGTGATCCTGTCCGAGGCCGAGGGAGTGATTTGGGTTGGGAACTGGGAAGTAGATCTGGCGTGATGTGTTTAATAGAAGCCCTGTGTGCGCGTGTGTGTGTTGGTGTATAGAGCCATAGATGTGCGCAGCGAGTCATAACGTTTGCTTGATTGGGCAACAATGGTTTTCTGGACTCTCAGACAGATGGAAGCCGTTCTTCCAGAACTGAGGAGGCGGGTGTGTGTAGCCTCAGGTTAATAAGGGCGCTGTGGGCCCGAGAACTACTGAGAAGGAGTGTGGCACACGGGCGCTCGTAAATCGCTTTGGTGCGCAAGCGGTGGCATTTCTGCGGGGGAAGCTTGTGCGGCAGGGTAAACTAATGTTCGTGGTCCTCCGCGAGATGTATGAGCGGCTGCGGGGCTCAAACCGCAGCGAATCAATTGACAGCTGTATGTTAATGAAGTTGTCCATGCGCGTCAGCTAACAAACCGCGCGAGTCAAAGCACACTGCAGGGAGTGGCGCGACGGAGCGCAGAGCGTCACTGCAGCACGAGCACCCTGTTGATATTCTGTTCCGCTGGGGCTCCAGCGCGGTCCGTCCTTCCACCGCTCGGTCTGCTCTCAGGACTTCAGGCTTCTTATTTATTATATTTACTGGAGCTTCTGGAGCTTCTTATCCCACGTTTTGAACTGAGACATTTTTAAAAACACTAACATATTTTTATTTATAGTGAAAACTTTTTAACGTTTTAAACGACATGCTGTTGGATTCTAAACTCCTAAAGATGAAGATATTCGGAAGGTTGGATTATACACTGGTGAGAGTTTCCTGAACAGTTATATGTATTTTTCTATTATAGTGTGACCGGTGGACAGATAGTGACTGCTGTAATTGCACACGCTCCCAATACAATAATAACGTTCAGGGTGGTTTAATATTGGAATCGGTGGGATCTATATTTCACTTTTTCACTAAAGTGTTTTGTTTAACTCACTTAATTTCTACTAAAATTGAATTAAAATTCTGTTCATTTTGAATGAGAGAGTGACAGGGCTTTATGTTCGTCTACCTATCTGATGGTGTTTTTTTGTCCAAATGTTTGTGTGTGGGGGGGTTCACCCACAGTGTGAATCGGAAGAACCCCTCAAGGATCCTCGAAAAAACCTTTTGGTCATGTCGAGCCTGGTCAAAAATAATGAACTGCGTAGGATATAAGTTGCATTGTAGAGTAATATACTTAACACTGTATTTTTAACTCTCGAACACTGTAGTATACTGTCCTTAACACTGTAATATTAACTCTAGAATGTTCTGTACCTGACTTTACACAGCACAACACTGAGTTTAACACAGGGGTGGTAAACTGTCCCAGCCTTCAAAACTGCACTAAACATTTCCCAATGTGAGAATTGGCACAAAAAAATCATAATCAAAATGTTGTTTTGTTTTTTGTTTTCTTTCTGTCTAGCTTTTAATTTGATGATCATTAGTGAGCTGGACACAGTAAACATAAAAATGCATGAATTATATAATTCTTAAAAGGTTTGGATTTGTTTTTAGTTGCTTCTAAGTATGTTAGAATATCACTATAGTATTTTTACTTATGGGTTGTGGAAAAACCCCAAAAGCTGATCACCTGTCCTATGAACTTTGATCCCCTTTCCTGAAATATAACCCGGCAAGCCACTCTGCCTTGTCTTGTGCAACATTGGATATACCAGAAAAACACTTTTCTGTCTAAATCCCTTGCTGGCCGTAATGTAGACAGTGGAATATTGAGCTAGTGATGTGTTTTATCTATGGAGGATTTGTGTGCGTGTGAATGTGTGTATTTGTGCATGTGTGTGTTTGTGTGTAGGCCTTTGCATCTGCGTGGGCGTGTCTCTTCGAACATATACCATTCGCCATGTGGCACTTTGAACATATACCATACGCCATGTGGCCCTTTGAACATATACCATACGCCATGTGGCCCTTTGAACATATACTATACGCCATGTGGCCCTTTGAACATATACCGTACGCCATGTGGCCCTTTGAACATATACCATACGCCATGTGGCCCTTTGAACATATACTATACGCCATGTGGCACTTTGAACATATACCGTACGCCATGTGGCACTTTGAACATATACCATACGCCATGTGGCCCTTTGAACATATACTATACGCCATGTGGCCCTTTGAACATATACCGTACGCCATGTGGCACTTTGAACATATACCATACGCCATGTGGCCCTTTGAACATATACCGTACGCCATGTGGCCCTTTGAACATATACCGTACGCCATGTGGCCCTTTGAACATATACTATACGCCATGTGGCCCTTTGAACATATACCATACGCCATATGGCCCTTTGAACATATACCATACACCATATGGCACTTGTCCCCCTTTCCATCTGACTCCTCTCCTCCCCCTTCTCATTCACCCCTTCCCCCTCTCCCCCAACACAGTCCCCCTCTCGAATGACCTGCTTTGTTTCATCAGTGGAAGTGAGATGGACCCAATCCCTTTTGCCTAGACCAAACTTAATCCCCAGTGTTGGACAAAGGGGCCTGGGGACATGAGCTGTCCTGCTCTGGGGTTTAATATCACTGTCTTGTTGTTGGATCAACAGATGGCTTGTGTCAGCAGGAACTGATGTTTGGAACCAAACTCATAGGTGTTTTCCCATAGTCCAAGAGTGTCTGGTTGTCATGGGCGCGGGACAGGGCTACGTCGATCTTCAAATTGGAGATTTTCTCTCTGCCTTGTTGCTCACCGACTCAATTCCTCTGTAGAGTTCCCTGCTGTCAGTGTGACCTTGTGACCTTGTCAATGTGACCTTGCCATTCAGGGTCAACATTGTTGTCATCTGTCGTCCACCAGGCGATCTTGACATGCTGATTGGTTCATTCCCAGATGATGGCTCATCACTCATATTATTGCGTGACTTCAACCTTTCAAAATCTTCCATTGATTTATTTCTGTTAACTCCTACTCACAAAGCAGGCAATGCTCCTTTAAAATGTTTACACCTACTCTAAATATATGCAAGTCACTCTGGATAGTAGCTCTGCCAGATAACTAAAATATAAAATGTAAAATGAAACTGAGGTGTAAATGTAAAACTAAATGTTTTATTTGAGTGTAGTGAAATGGGATCGCTTCTGAACTGTGAAATTATACATTATTTATACATGCGTACAATGCAAATTATTGAGAACTTCCTTGAATTCATGCATACGTCTGGGGGAAAGCTTGAAACTGTGGGGGAACCTATAAAAATTCCTCCAAGAACTTCTTTCAATGGTTCCTCAAAGTACCATTTAAAGAACATTGTGGGGTAGATATTTGAGTGGGTAGGTTGTTCATATGGTTTTTTGAGTGACAAGTATTAATAGTTCTTTACAATAACCATTACATTTATTCCATGAAGAACTTATATAGGACTTTTCCTCACCGTTTCAAAGTAAATTATACTTCACAACCTTTTGTCTGTAGGGGGTACTCATTGTCTGAATTACAACAAGCCAGCACTGCTTCTGCCACAGTTCAAAGCTGTGTGATGAAAAATCTTGTTAGAACCTGAGGGGAAAAACACAATCATGGTGTTCTTTAGCATTTCTTTAGTTTTTTTGGCTTGAAGATAAAAAGTAACTTAATAAATAGATTTTGCTGGTTGTTCACAGGAAGATTTTGGAAACTGGTTCTCTCTCTGGCTGCTAATGAATGTGTCTTTTACCTCACATCAAACAGCTTCCATTAGGCAATGTCTGTGAATTATTTACTGCCCATTTCCACCTGTTAGCTAGACTTGTGTTTGTGTTTCTGTCTGTAAGATTGGTTTTACTGCTTGGTTTAGAGACCACTGTCCAGTTTCCCGCCATCTTATCTAGAAATCATTAGATCATGGGTCACTGAACCCTGACGCTGACCCAACATGGCCTGTGTTAAAGTAAGGCCCAAGCTGCATTTCTATCTTTATGGTACTGATGAAGAAGAGGGAAAAGAACTGTCTTGGAGATTCTCCTGCGCTGTGATTGGAGACCAGGCTGAGGTTGCTGAAGCTCAGTGGTCATCCATCATATCCTTCTTCTGTGAGGATGTGCTGTGATCCTCCAGGTTGACCCCTAACCCCAGCGACCTCTTTCTCTGTTGCCAGGACTTCTCGTACGATGACAATAAGGTGGAATTCAACGTTGACGCCCCTAACGGTGTGGTGATGGAGGGGTACCTGTTCAAGCGGGCCTCCAACGCCTTCAAGACCTGGAACAGGCGGTGGTTCTCCATACAGAACAGCCAGCTGGTCTACCAGAAGAGACTGAAGGTACGGCCCATATAAGGGACTTTAGACAGGAGCGCTGGTTGACCTTAGCCACAGTGGCTAAGAAAAACACCCTAGTGGGGTGAAAATTAGGAAGAAACCTGTAAAGGAACCAGACCTTATAACCACGATAACAGTGTAATAACACCAACGGATGATAAACCATAAACTAAGGACAGAATGGGGTTCTGATTGTCACTTTTGACTGACACCCCACTCCTCCAATAGGATGCCCTGACAGTGGTGGTGGAGGACCTGAGGTTGTGTTCCGTGAAACCATGCGAGGATGGAGAAAGGAGGTTCTGCTTTGAGGTGGTGTCCCCCACCAAGTAAGTGTGTCTGCCTGCCTGCCTGCCTGCCTGCCTGCCTGCCTGCCTGTGTGTGTGTGCGCGTGTGTGTGTGTGTGTGTGTGTGTGCGCGCGTGCGCGTACGCGTACGCGTACATCCTCTCCTCACTCTCTCCGTTTTCCATAGGAGCTGTATGCTTCAGGCTGAGTCAGAGAGACTTCGTCAGTCTTGGATCCAAGCGGTTCAGGCCTCTATTGCCTCTGCATACAGGGAGATATCAGACCACTACTACATCGAGGTACTGACCCAAACCAGGACCCGAATCCTGACCCAAACCAGGACCCGAATCCTGACCCAAACCAGGACCTGAATCCTGACCCAAACCATGACCCGAATCCTGACCCAAACCATGACCCTAATCCTGACCCAAACCAGGACCCGAATCCTGACCCAAACCAGGACCCGAATCCTGACCCAAACCAGGACCCGAATCCTGACCCAAACCAGGACCCGAATCCTGACCCAAACCAGGACCCGAACCCTGACCCAAACCAGGACCCGAATCATGACCCAAACCATGACCCGAACCCTGACCCAAACCAGGACCCGAATCATGACCCTAACCCAATCAGGTATCAATTTCATATCCGTGTTCTGATGAGGAAGCCGTACAGAGAGTTGAAAAAGGCACAAACCCAAAAGTCGGGTCAATGATCCGAAACGCAGTGAGGAGTAGTCATTGTTCCAGAGCTTTAACCTGTGTCTCTGCTCCTCTCCTCAGCGCCTGGACCGGACCGCGTCCCCCTCCACCAGCAGTATAGACTCGGCCAGCGAGCCCAGGGGAGGGAGGGTGAGTGAGGCCCGGGGGGAGAGTATCCTTCAGCGCGTTCAGACTCTGCCGGGGAACGAGCTGTGCTGTGACTGCTCCCAGGCTGCACCGTGCTGGGCTTCCATCAACCTGGGAGTCCTGCTCTGCATCGAGTGCTCTGGGATACACAGGTAAATGAACTACACTACCCACAACTCCACTCTACACAGGTAAATGAACTACACTACCCACAACTCCACTCTACACAGGTAAATGAACTACACTACCCACAACTCCACTCTACACAGGTAAATGAACTACACTACCCACAACTCCACTCTACACAGGTAAATGAACTACACTACCCACAACTCCACCCTACACAGGTAAATGAACTACACTACCCACAACTCCACTCTACACAGGTAAATGAACTACACTACCCACAACTCCACTCTACACGGGTAAATGAACTACACTACCCACAACTCCACTCTACACAGGTAAATGAACTACACTACCCACAACTCCACCCTACACGGGTTAATGAACTACACTACCCACAGAACTCCACCCTACACGGGTTAATGAACTACACTACCCACAGAACTCCACCCTACACGGGTTAATGAACTACACTACCCACAGAACTCCACCCTACACGGGTTAATGAACTACAAATACAAGACCCATTATATAGTGTTCTGGGACAGCAGGTATGTTTTAAGGCTGATCGAGGGAGTACATGGTTACAGATTCATGTCGACCAGGAATATGTCAATGTTTTACATCTAAAGAGAGGGGGAAAGGAGGGGAAAGGAGAAGGAAAAAGAGTGGGAGTGACTGAGAGAGAGACTAGGGGAGGAGAGAGAGAGACTAGGGGGAGAAGTGGACAGTGAGGGACAGAGGATCAGGGAGAAGTGGACAGTGAGGGACAGAGGATCAGGGAGAAGTGGACAGTGAGGGACAGAGGATCAGGGAGAAGTGGACAGTGAGGGACAGAGGATCAGGGAGAAGTGGACAGTGAGGGA
>JACXGJ010017606.1:0-11007 GCA_016801105.1 Esox niger
AATTCCAAAAGGTATGTTTGGTGCAAAACCAGCACTGCACATCATCCAAAGCACTCTATACCCACAATGAAGCATGGTGGTGGCAGCATCATGCTTTGGGGCTGATTTTTTTTCAGATGTAACCGGGACCCTAGTCAAGATTCAGGGAATTAAACAGTTTCAAATGCCAGGCAATTTTGGCAAAAACCTTCCAGCGTCCATTAGAAAACTGAAAATGAAGTTCACCTTTTAGCACAACAATGACCCAAAGCACACATCCAAATCCACAAAAGCATGGCTTCAACAGAAGAAGATTAACATTTTGTAAATGCCCAGACAGAGCCCAGACCTGTATCTAATTAAAACATCGGTGGGGTGATCTGAAGAGGGCTGTGCACTGGAGATTTCCTTGCAATCTGACATATTTAGAGCGCTTTTGCAAAGAAGAGTAGCCAAATACTGCTACGTCAAGATGTGCCATGCTAATAGACTCCAACCCAAAAACACAGAGTGCTGTAATCAAATCAAAAGGTTCTTCAAAAGTTATTAGTTTGAGGGTAGGCACACTTAGGCAACCAGGTTATTGTGAGTTTTAATTTCCCCCCCTCAAAAGATACATCATGTCAGAACTTTTCCCACCTGTAATGTGACCTATAACATGAACAGTTCAAATGAAAAACAAACAAAATTTCCTCAATTTTTTAACATCACAAACACATTGAATTTTAACAGGCGGTATACAAAAGAATCGCCCCCCTGTAAAATAATCAAATTTTGTTGCTTTGCAGCCTGAAATTAAGACAGATACTGTCACACAGCTGGGAGTACGACACAGACGCAGAGACATGGCGGTGATAGTAATCCATTTGTTGTTTTGAATATAAAGAAAACCAAAACGATAGCAGCTTACCGTTACTGGGTATTCGCTAATAGCAACTAGAAACCATAATGATCCACACAGAGTGTGGGGAAATGTGCACCTAAATGCATTCCCCAATTGGAGGCAGGTGTGGCTTGTTGCCTCCAATTGGGGAGATCAAACTAAAATAGAGATGCCTAGAGGCACCTCTTTAGATCCTGTCCTGTCCTGACTATGGCCCCAACTCAGTGCAGAAATGGCTAGGGGCATAGCCAGGATGTGACAGATACAGTTTTTGTTTCATTCAACTGTATTTACTCAGTGCAACTTACAACATCCAAGTGAAAGATATATCACCAATATGTCAGAAAGAAATTAAGAATTAAAATACATAATCACTGAGTTGGAAATAGGATCACCCCCTTGTTTCAGGATTTTGTTGAATCACCTTTTGCTTTAATTACAGCTTTTAGTCTGTTGGGATATGTCTCTACTAACTTTTCACATCTAGATGGTGCGATATTTGACCACTCTTCTTTGCAGAACTGCTCAAGTTCAGTTAAATTTGATGGTGACCGTTTATGGACTGCTGTATTTAAGTCATTCCACAGATTTTCAATGGGATTTAAGTCTGGGCTCTGACTAGGCCATGCAAGGACAATCACATTTTTCTCCTTCAACCACTGTGTGGTCAGTTTTGCTGTGATCTTTGGGTCATTGTCATGTTGGAAGGTAAATCGTCTTCCCATTGACAACTTTCTGGCAGAGAGCAGCATATTTTCCTCAAGAATTTGACTGTATTTTACCCCATCCATTTTTCCTTCTATCCTGACAAGTGCTACCATCCCTGCTACAGAGAAATAACCCCATAACATGATATTACTACCACCATGCTTTACTTTAGGAATGGTGTTATTTGGATGGAGAGCTGTATTGGACTTTTGCCAGACATATCGTTTGGCGTTGAGGCCAAACAATTCAATTTAAGTTTCATCTGACCATAACACCTTTTTCACATGGCCTTAGAATCCTCAAGGTGTGTTTTGGCAAAGCTTAGTCGTGCCTGCATATTTCCTTTCTTGAGGAGTGGCTTTTTTCTTGCAACCCACCCATACAAGCCGCATTTGTGGATAATTTGTGATATTGTTGTCACATGCAGACAATGACCACTCTTTCTCATGACTTCCTGACACTGCTTTAGATTTGCTGTAGGCCTCTTGGTAGCCTCTCTGACCAGTTTCCTCCTGGCTCTTTCATCCAGTTTGGAGCAACATCCTGACCCAGGGAGGGTCTGTGTTGTACCAAATACCTTCCAGTTCTTAATAATAGACGTCACTGTGCTTCTAGGCACTGATAAAGCCTTTGATATTTTTGTATCCATCTCCTGACTTGTGCCTGTCCACCACTTTATCCCGGAGATCTTTTGATAATTTCTTGGCACCCATAGTTGATTGTTGTCTTCAGTTGCACTAACAAGGACTAAAATGCTTCAGGAAAAGCTCATGCTGAGCTAATCAAAATGACCACTGCTATCCCAGTTGAAAGTCAATTGGCTTTGGGTGCTATTGAGAAGGTGCTTAACTCCACTTGGTTGGGTTTACAAGTGTCATGCCCCCGCCTCCGCGATCACGTGGAGTTGGGTCTGCGTGTCACTGAGCCATGATGGCTCTGGCTCATCATCCACCTCTGCACCTGTTCCCAATTGGCACACACACACACCTGCTCCCAATCCGTAATCACACACCTGTTTCCACTTACCTCATCCCCTGCAGTATATCCTCAGTTCACTGTCATCCCTTCCCTGCCAGATCATGGTTTATACTTGCATGCCTTTTCTCGCAATTCACACTCCTACGTACAGACTCCCCGTGTATCGACCTCCCGCCTGTCCCCGACGATTCTGCCTGCTCCCTGCCTGTATGTTAGCTGCCCGACAGTGTTCCGACCTCTCACCGTCTCCGACTACTCTGCCTGTTCCCTGCCTTTACCACTGTCGCCCGCTCGTGAATCGACCTTCCGCCTGTCCCCGACTACTCTGCTTGCCACCCTCCGCGCTTGGATCCCTACCAGCAGCCCTGACAACAAGTAATTTTTAGGAGGGGGGTGATTATTTTTCCAATTCAGTGATTCTGTTTTTTTTCTAATAAGTTGGTATTATATCTTTCACTTGGATGTTATAAGTAAATACAGCTGAATAACACAACAATTGTTTTTGTCCGTTTTCATTTCAGGCTACAGAGCAACAAAATTAGATTATTTTAAAGGGGGTGATTCTTTTCTATACCCACTGTATGTAGACTTTTATATTCACTGTATTATACTTGATATAAAGAACAGGATTTAATATTCTCCAGGGAATCCACCAAATGTGCTTCCCAGAATAACTGCAAGAAATGCCCACCTAAGAAATACACATGGCTCTGAGGTTACATTTGTTACATGTAGTCAATTCAGTACAAAGTCAAGGTTCTGTCAGTCAATACAGTATTTTGGTTATGTAGACTAGTTTAAACACAGAGTCTTCTATGATGTTCAAATATTATAAGGTTCTAAGGCTACATAAAGTCTACTGATAATTACATTAGTGTTAGCTTACCATTGAATGAAAGGTGCAGCTTTGTCCTTCTCTTTTTTAAGGTTTTGGCTGTCCATACTTAATGATAACCTGCATGTGGTTGTGATATTTTTCAGGAAAGTATCTAGTATCACTATTAACACATCTACTGGACATTCAAAAACATAAACAGCTATGAATTGTATCACTAGCGCCCAGATCTAAACCCTGCTGTGTCAGGGGCGGGTTGGAACCCAATCACAGACTGGAAGAGAGAGGGGAAGTATTTATTGATGGAAGGACAGGCTGGGGAAGTAGCGGGCTGGTGCGAGGGCAGAAACTGGCACAGGGTAGTATGGGTAGGCAGGGATTGATACACAGGCAGGTGGTGATGGTACAGGGAGGTAGCAGGCAGAGTAGTCGTGGTCGAGCAAAGGATTGGAACACAGGCTGGCGGCAGAGGTACAGGTAGGTGGCAGGCAGAATAATTGTGGTCGGGCAGAAGGAACCCTGTAGTCACGGAAGACACGACAAACAGTAGACAACATGATAGAACCAGATGAATGGATAGCAGTTTCGCAGAACGCCACGGAGTACATGCGACTATGGATCAATGATCCGGCAGGGACGAGTCGTGAGGGTTCGTCAGAAACACAGACATTAATGAGGCAAGTGGAATCAGGTGTGTGATCGCTGACTGGGGACAGCTGGTGCTGGCTCCACTCCACGTATTGACGTCCCGCCCTTCTGGATGTTGCCCCGACAACCTGGAGAAGGCACCTCAAGGGGGAGAGGACGTGACAGTACCCCACCTCCAACGGACCCCACCGGGCAGACCACCAGGCACGTCGGGATGGAGACGCTAGAAGGTGCGCTGCAACCCAGGGTCCAGGATCAGGTGACAGGACAATGGTGTAGACGGGACCCCCAACAACCAACCCCGGAGGGGGCAGGCGAGGCGGAGGAGGTGGAAGGGGGCTGAGGAGAACCGGCTTCAGGCAGGAACGTGGGATGGACCCTGAGGGTCCGGGGCAGTTTGGAAGGGGGACATCCCAGTGGCGGCCTTGGGAAGGGTGTTATGGGCGTATTCTACCCACGGCAACTGGGCTGCCCAGGTGGTCGGGTTAGAGGAGACCAGGCAACTCAGAGTGGTCTCCAATTTATTTGCTCATTCAGCCTGACCGTTAGTCTGGGGATAGAACCTGGAAGACAGGCTGACCGTGGTCCTGATGGCCGTGCAGAAGGCCTCCCAAACGGCAGAGGAGAATTGGGGACCGGGATCAGAGACCACGTTGCTCGGCAACCCGTGGACGCAGAAGACCTCTTGGACGAGTAGCGTAGCGGTTTACTTGGCTGTGGGGAGCTTAGGTAGAGGGAGGAAGTGGGTAAACTTGTTCAGTCGGTCTACGACGGTGCTAGTGATGGTATTACCCTCAGAAGCCAGAAGCGTCAGGTTTCACGTTCCTGGAGCTGGGCCTGTAGGACAACGTGAAGTTAAATCGGTCAAAGAACAACGGGTGATCTGCCCCCCAATCGAGTTTGACGGCGAGCAGCTCCCGGTTACCCACATAGTTATTTGTCTCAGCAGGGGACAGGCGATGAGACAAGAAGGCACAGGGGTGAAGCTTGCCATCCTCCGCTGATCGTTGGGATAGTACTGCTCCCACCCCACATCCGACACGTCAACTTCCACCACAAATTGCCGGGATGGGTCACGTAGGGACCGTACGTGTCAGGACTGGGGGTAGGGACCCAAGCGGGGACTGGGAGAGAGAGGGAGACTGGCAGGCAGAGTAGTCGCGGACGGGCAGAAGGTTGATGTACAAGCAGGCGGCTTCAGTACCGACGGGTGGCGGGCAGAGTAGTCGGGGACAGGCAGGAGGGTTAGGTTTAGGGCCGGAGTGATCACGACTCAGAAACGCGCAGACCAGCCTCCACGTGATCGCGGAGGTGGGGGTGTGACAGTACCCCCCGACGGTCTTCTATCGCCAGGTTGTTTCGCCCCTCCCCTTCGGGATATCTGGAGGTTGGTTGCGGAGGGTGAGTGATCGATGACCGGGGACATCTGGTGCCGGTTCCGCTCCGTAGATTGACGTCCCGCCCCTCTGGTTGTTGCCCTGAGAACCGGGAGAAGGCATCTCAATGGGGAGAGGGCGTGACACGCTGTTCGTCATTATCAGTGAGTTTCTTTTCTTTTATTTCTTGCTTAAATTGAACAGTTATACAACATTTCCATTTTACGTCTCACTGTTCATTTAATAATTGATTATAATTTAACGGTTTCTTGACAGTTTCTGGACCGAGAAAGGGAGTGGGTTGGGGGGTGTCCCAGGAAATTCTTGATATGCCTTCATTAAACCCAAATAGAGAGCTAGAGTACCTTTATGAATACATACCCGGTTGTTCATTTAATGCCCCAAGTTGGTCCATTAACACTGTTCTGTAAAACGAATGTGATGAAATCCCAAGTGCATCATTGGTGCAGCCCTCCCCCATAGCAAGTATTTTTATGAAATCCGAGTGCTGGGCATTTGGCCCAACGTCCATAGAGTAGTACATAACCGTAAAGCTTGTTTTAAACAATTTTTTTTTAATACCGTTAAGTGATAACACATTTATTTACTTTTATTTTAATGTGTAACATCCTCCCTAATATAAGAAAATATATTTGAACACATAAAATATATATGTATTTTTTTCCAATCACTTGTGGGGCCCTACCCCTAATACACTAATGGTCAATGTTTAGTCAGTGTTTCCCAACTTGACGCCTATTGAAAAAAAAATGCAATAGATCTACTTGTCTACTTGGAACATAGAGACAGGGTCATTTTAACTCAGGTTGTGGAAATGCATTTGTGTTATTAAATTTGAGCAAAAAATGTTGCTGTAAAATCCCTGCTTCTGGGCTAGACAGGAGCGTTTGAATAGGTAGCCTGTGTATTCTACCTTGCTCTAGAAGTCCGCAGGCATACTCAAACATCCCCTCTGAGAAGATTGACATGGGACAGCCCTGTTCAGTGTTCAGCATGGCCAGCTTAAATTTACAACATTTAGCAGACGGTCTTATCCAGACCGAGTTACACTATTGAGTGCATTCATTTTCATACATTTTCAGTACTAACCCCTGTGGGAGTCAAATCTGCAACTCTGGTGAATGTCATAACGATTACAAACCAAGCCACACGGGACACATGGAAAAGCACACTGGTGTTCATAGCACTGCATCACAAGGCTTGAGGTGTGATTGTAAGTCCTTTATTATGAGTCATACTGAAGTGACTGCTGACCACCCCACCATTAACAAATGATGAAGAGAGGACCTGAGTGCTGAGGGCGGAGCCATGATTTTACAGTACCACCTCAGTATCACGTCAGTCTTGAATCCTTATTCACCTTGAAACAAATGAAAGTATTGAGTTCCGGAGTGCATGTGGTGAGTATGCGTACCTCCATTATGTATCATATACTGTTCCCTCCTTTAGGAAGACATAACCTACGGTTTTGCGACTATTTCTAATATCTATTCTTAAATTCCAATTTTCCAGTCTGGGAACAAGCATGTTGTGGTCACTTCCTTCACAAGTGCACTATTTTGGTTTAGAAGATAGGATTATTAAAGGTAATAGCCATAGCCTACTAGTAATCAACTCAAACATAATGATAGGTTGTGTTCATGCCTCATAAGAATTGTATTAATTTTTACCATAAAAAATAGGTCCAATATTAGCCCCATAAAAACATGTGTGCACAATCACAAACCCATAAAGGAGGCCAGCTGATCAGAATCCTCATAGTCCAGCGAAGTCCTCAGATAGGCAAAATGATTACAAGATCCATCTCTTTTCAGAGGTACAGAATCCTATTGTTTTTTTAAAACCCTATTTCCTAATATTAAATCATATCTGATTGAAATAATACGACAAGATAAATTGAAAAACAGGTCTCTTTAGAGAAGGAATGCAGATTCTTGCCAATATCCAATAGGTGGCGACAGAGGGAGCCATGACCTAACATACGTGGTGGGGAGATTTAGTAATACAGATTTGTAATTACTCAGTAAAGAAATTGGAAATGTAGTCCAACTTTCATGTCAACATTATTTGCAATAAAGAATGGATTGCGGCCAGTATATCAACTCCCAAGTGTTGCCAGTTTCCTAATGAGATAAAACAGCAGACTTGACACAGGTCATTTTTAGGTCTTAATTTGGCTAAACGATTTACAGAATTTGAGGTTGAGATTGCTAAGATTTTAGAAGGAAGAGCTGGCTATTATATGCATGGGGAGATGTCATGCTTGGTACCATGTAAAATGTGTGTGAATATGAACAGTGTAAGACAAAGGCAGCATCACACCAACGCCCCCAAGGATGAAAGCGGTCACCAAGGTCAGCCCCGACCTCGCACAGCTTCCTCCCATAAGGATCTCCTCAGGGGAGGTATATGAAGACACCAGCAGAGCAGGCTGGGATATTTGGAAAAGAAAAAATAGATGGACCAAGCCTTGATGCCCTCGACTTGGATTGGGCAACAGGATCATTAAAAACGTAAACAAAGTGACAAAAGTGAGGTAAAAATATTAATGTAAAATGTAAGAATTTCACAGAACTTCATGAGTGACAGTTCTCATAAGAATATCAAATAATCTAAATAAATTAATCTACAGATTTGACATGACTTAGAAAAACAGATATTAATTTGTTGTTGACTGATACCTTAAAGGGTAAGGGCATGGGTTAGAAAAAGTATGGGTGTGACCACCGTTTGCTTCATGCATCCTCCACCTCTCATTAAGTAGATCAGGCTGCCGACCGTGGCTTGTGAAATGTGCCGCTCATCTTCAATGGCTGTGCGAACTTGTTGTGAACTGATAAGAGTACGGTAGATATGTTTTTGTGTGTAACAATGAACATTCTAACTCCCCAAACCCAACCGTATCCAAATGTACAAACATACAGACACAGACTGTCAGAAAGACTGGCTAACGAAGTCTTAATGCTGCTTACATCAAGTCATATATAGCCCAGGCTACGATAGTGCGGGCTACACACGCAAGGCCTACATATTTTAATACGGCGATTTAAAAAATAAATAATTATTGAAATTGTTACTTTTTATACGTATTTTAAATCATTGTTGAGGTGAGCTGGAAATAAAGCATTTCACCGCGCCATTTTTAATCACTCTAGTCTATTCTATGAATGCGACCATTGGCCTTGATTTGATTGACACTGTAGAAACAAATATCAACCACTAGAGAGCGACTAGGTTCTGAATATCAAGAGCGATATTTTTACTACCACTACCGCTCATTGAGAAATCATTGAGGAATAGCCTAGTACACCAGATGATCACGTATTGTCCTCACCGCAATAACCTGCAGTAGTTCATGATGGTGTGATGATCATTCCAGAACATGGTTTGTTATCAGATAGATGTGACATAATAGGCTATTCTGAATATCTGTAGCCCAGACCTTATCAGAATAGACCAACATGCCTATGCCCATGCGTTTATCATTTGCATATTAAGGATCTATTAATTCGAAGATAGGTCAAACATTTACGGAAGGCGGTTTATGTAACGGTGTTTGCTTAACTGGGAGGGGAAATCTTATTTAGAACAAGGGCATGGAACCATAGATAAAACAACAACAGTTATACACAATACTAATAATAAACTACATTTTAAAATGTAACCTTTCAAAAAGGGCAGTGGGACAGTATTTCGAGATCCTGGAAATATTAGCCTACAGTCTCTAGCCCTACACTAAAAGCTTATCGTAGGGTGGTCGTCATTCTAAATAAGCTGTCGGGGGACCTAATTACTCACTGCAGACGACGAGGGGGGTCGCCGCGCGCCGTTCTGTTAAGAAGATTCTCATTCAGTAAGCCGCCTGTGGGAACTTTTTAGTATTCTACCGGCTGCTGCGGGTCTGGCACGGGAAAAAAGTGAAACTCATTGGCTCCCTACAAATTCCGCTGACGTCAGCGAAAGAAGAGAGCAAGATGTCTTTCCTCCATCTCTTTTTTACCGTCAGGCCTACAGCGTCACTCGTTATGCGATCAATTTGTAAGTCTGACTTCCCCACTCCCTCCCCTTCTCACACACACATCTAGGTTACCTAGCACCCCACACACGCGCACCTACGCACAATGCACTCGCACACATATACAAACAGGTTCCCATAGACACCTTGCAACTGGTATTTAATCTGAAATTACTGGGTCACAAGGATCGTTTGTTATTCACATCAGTTTTTATGCCGTGCAAAAACCCTTTCCTTTTCTGTAACACAATATATTCAACCAATGGGCTAGTCTACACTTAAATTGAACATAGCTGTGTTCAACGTGAGTATGGCATATGCAAATTCGATATTTTAAGAATAACCTACAGCTACTGTTGAACACATTGATCAAATATAAAAATGTAGCAAGCAAGCATAGCTGATCTTGAATTAGGCTAAGTACCCTGTTATAACTGCATTTGTTTCCAGAGGTCAGACCTGAGCGTTGATGAGAAAGGAGAGTTGATTAATAAATAATTGAGTTCCACTGAAATGATCTATGTCGAAGCTACAACATTTGATATTACAAAGCTATTATAAGCTGTCGTGAAAAATAAGTCCAACATTATATTATCTTAGCATCTCAGACCTGATTCTGACTCAGATGGTAAAGTAACCGATTTTGTTCTTGTAGAAATGATTCGTGCAGGAACATATCTGCACGATACATCACGGTTTCTTTTTCGTTTCTATTATAAAAAATGATCAGACACCACTAACATCTAAATGAGAGCAATGTCGTACTGGCACAGGTATAGACCGGGGCTTCTGAGTTCAAACGTAACCATTAACTTCACCTTTCACCTCTTCAGTCACCAGCAGTTCGGTCCTTGGCGCGCACGAGTGTGGTTTGACCGAGACGCGGATATCACCACAAGTATTTGAATTAATCCACGATGTGAACTGGGGGAGTATACTAGTCGAGCAAATGAGAAAATGGAGAAAGGGGAGTCCGACACTCACTTTTACGTCAAGCATGCGATGTGGGCGTGAAAGGAGGGGGGGCGAGGATTCGCCGCCTTCGCTTTACAAGGGGTGCACCATTTCACGCACTGTGAGTGTATCAAGCAACGGGAGGAAAGAAAGAGTCTATGAATGCTTCTGGAAGTTGATGGGTATGTGTGATGCTCAAACCTCAACCTCGTTTTTCCATCCAAGTTTTTAAGATCTGCATACCCCAATGGTTTTACCACACGTAGAATGGGATTAACTTGGTCCGGCAAATATATCTCACTGTTTCTTGCTGTTCAGTTAGGTGAGTGACTCTTTCATGGTCGATTCTTTATTCTCTTTTATTTTTATTTATAAACTATAAACTATTTTGTGTGTGCTTGTTTATGCTGTATGTGTGTGTGGAGGGGTCTTCATTTTAAGGAATTCATCAAATCTGTTAACTTTTTGTCTATAGCTATGCATGATCTAATTTCTTCACATAGACGCTAGTAGCCGTTACACACCAAAGGTTTTATGACATTACACGCTTTTTTCTTTACTTGCTACGATTTGAAACTTTAACATTATATTTCTTTTGTTTTTATTCTGT
>JACXGJ010017607.1:0-11006 GCA_016801105.1 Esox niger
GTCTTTTATGCCACATGGGAGGCGGACACACGGGAGCCATTACACAGTAAAATATCCTCCAATAAGAAAGGGATCCAACAAAAGACCCTTGTATGGTATGTTCCAACCTATGGTCAATGGTAATATCCATCCTGTAACATGTGCAACTCCTATCAGGAGGTATGGACAGGATGTGTGGGGCCCATCAGTAACAGGCAACACATCCTATCTATTGTCCTTTGTTCAGAGTTAGTCAGCACATCTGTTTTGTGTTTCTCAAGCCTATTTCCTCTCATGATCCAGCCATGAGTGCACTCATCTGGTCCATCAAGAGTCACTCTCATTTCATCTCTCCATAAAACCATAGAAAAATCTGTCTTCAGGTATTTCTTTGCCCAATATATAAGGTACATTTTGTTGGCTTCTGGCTCTTTTGCAGAATAATAATGGACCCAAGTCAGGGGGAGAAGTGTTCCTTGTTGTTTTTTCACAAAATATAGTAAATGTCTGTCATAGCTGTTAAGCCTTATTTACAACTCTTTAGTGATCTTTCCAGATGTCTCTGTGTTCCTCCAAATGTGTTTTTTAACAGCACATTTATACTAGACAAACTTGTAACACATCCACTACACTATCTGGGTGTCTTCCAATCATATAGGTGCAATGTATGTTCCAACCTCTCTACGTTCTTGGTTCAACACATGGGATGTATGGACAGGTCGATGGGGGATGTGTGAGCACCACATGTCAAACCATTGCCATTTTGCAGTTTCCAAGGATGGAAAGAAAATGGCACATATTTGCAAAGCAACATTACTCTGTGTTGTGTCCTCTGACAAAACTATAGAACTAAAATACACTCATATTATCAGGAAAAGATATGCTTTCTTACAATTTCAAATCTTATTCAGTGGTGGGCATGTTTTAGCCTTATTCACCTTGGCCATGTTTCTGAAAACCTGACACCTTGTACTTCTGGACACTCCAGGTAGGGTGCAGATCTGGAATATGATGGCACTGGAGGAAAATGGGTTCCTGGTAGCTTCCCGTTGAATTATTCTCAAGTCTTTTGTAGTTAATTTGCATATTTTCTTCTCCATGCATTCTTTTGCAACCCAGTTGTTTATTTGCAACAAAACCTTTGATTGTCCGGTGGTCACGCTTCAATAGTTTAGCTATTTCAAGAGTGTTGCAACCGCCTGAAAAGCATATATATTTTTTTTTTACCTTTCAGTGTCAATTAAAACTATTTTTTGGCCCATTTTACCTGAGGTCATGAAGCTATGTAATATTTATGAACACCTTAATATTATGGAACTTACTTACACTTGTGTAAATCCAAATTATGCTTCACACCTCCCCTGTTAGGTAAATATGCCAAGACTACAGGATTTTCAGGATGAATGCAGCTGATACCCACGAATGGTCCTGTACATCTAACCGTGACTAAAATTCCTATATTGGTTTTGGAACACACATGTAAATCTATTGGGTAGAGATCCACTGTGTCAATTGGGATTACAGATTTGGTGCTCAGCAGATGGAATATTTATAGAAGAAAGCGCTAAAAAGACAGATGATGATGCAAAAAGCATCATTAACAAATGTCTATTGGATAGGGAACATAGAAAGGTTTAGGGAAATCACCTGTAAATGGGGTAAATACATTGAGGCACAGATGCCACAAGCTATTGGACCTGATAAGGCCTATCATTGTACAATGAAATATGATCCATACCATGACGGGATCTTAGAACAGCTGTGATTAACAATAGAACCCCCAAATGCCTACGCCAATTGACGTTTGAGTTTGTAATTAAAATAACAATAATAAGGCCATTTTGAAATCTACATCCTCCTCCTTCCAAACTATTGAGAGACGATTTAGACTTTTTTTACCCTGTTTTCCTACCAAATCCGCCAACAGTCCACGCCACTTAGTGTTGGTACCCAAATGGTAAAATAAGCCGCTTATCACCCCTCACTGAATGCCAGATGTCAATGGATGAATTCACAATACTCCTAGATGAATGATCAGACCTTGGTTGAATTTGAATAATTTACAAATGAAAAACTGATTGCTAAACCTTTTGATGTGCCTGGGCAGTTCCACACATCACATTGTTGGTACAAGAAAAATACTTGGGTCCTCTGATGAAAAATGCAAAACAGGTCCAGGGAGAAAAAACAAACAATCCTCTTATCCTCGGCTCTCCCAAAAAGGATCTAATAAAAGTTCTCTGTTTTGCAGAAATGGTTGGAGAACCACAGGAAGTGGAGATCACTACAGGTCAACAGGTACACATAGGGGAAGTTGTAGACAGACAAAGCAAGTTGAAGAAGGAAATGGAACAGGTGGTTTCAAAGCAAGTTTCGTCACAGCACGACACAGATAGGGCTAGTTAAATTGGCAAACCCAGTGTAAATTAAGGTGAAGCCAGGAACAAATTCTGTTTGGAAAAGAGAGAATTACATGAAGTTAGAAGCAGAAGCAACCATCAGGCCAAAAAATAAAGGTTTGGCAGAGGAAGGTGAGCTACAAGAAACAATTAGTGACTAACACATTGCTTTTCCTGGTACTGAAGGATTACAAGAAATAGTGGAGACTGGTACATGATTACCACAATTACAATTGATGACATTGTGCAGGACTGCCAAGCAGAGGTCCCGAATCCACACACATTGCTGACTAATATCCCTGATGCCAAGATTTTTCAGTGATCGATTTACATGTTGCTTTCTTCTGCGTTCCATTGGCAGGAGAGTGTAGACATATGTTTGCTTTCACCTATGGGGGGAAGCAATACAGGTAAACGTGCTTGACTCAGCATTCTCCACACATTTCCAACCATGTATTGAAGGCAGATAAAGAGGAGCTTGTACTGGAAAGAACACTGATCCAGTATGTTGATGATTTGTTGATTTGTGTTCCTATGCTAGAGCAGTGCCATACTGCATCCATATAAGTTTTACAGAATTTGGCTGAGGGAGGACAGTGAGGACTGAAATTTAGTATTCAGGCAGGACTGTAGCTCATCAGTTGAAGTTCATAGCCCCAGCACAGCTGAAGGGAGCGAGCAAGGTCCACAGCCTCAAACAGGGGGGCAGATATTTGAAAGTAGCACCTTTGCAAGAACTAATAAAGAACGCTGGACAGCAGCAGTCGAGTGCCAAGCTTAATTGGGACAGTGATGCTTAGGCAGCATTTGCATAAAAAAAGACAGGAATGCCCGCCAAAACCCCACCTAATATAAGCTATGGCCGGAGACGCCTGGACACACCCCTGCTGTCCTTGAGCCCCCTAGAGATGCCTCCCTCGCTGCGGGACATCCCACCCGGTAAAACAGGTCCACCTAACTGTAAGGCCCTGCCTCCTAATTAAACACAACTGAACAACTTAGAACTTTAAATGAACACAGAGTTGCCACAATACTTTGTTATAGGGAAACAGTGATAGTGAGTGATGCTAAGGTATCAGATCTGATTGCTGAACATTTTGATGTGCCTGGGTCGGTCATGTTCTTATTATTTAACCTGATGTTATAATGATTAATAGTACACTGCATAAAATAAGACATGGCTTCCTGGAGACACCATATTCAAAAAGTGTTTCTCATTGTGGAGAAAAACTGCTCAGCTGTTTTAGAGTTCACCCAACCACAGAGTTCTGGGACAAGGCCAATTTCTCTTAGGTAGTCTTTGCCTCTGTGTTTGCCTCATGGAAAGTGTTGTAGAGTGCGTAGTGATCTGCAGATCTTGTGTTAGAATGTGCATTCATGTTTGCAAGCTCCTTTTTCAACTTTAACCGGGGCAGGTTGATTTTCCACTCAACTTTCTCTTGACTTGAGGTTTTCTGGTGTGGCTTTGGCCAGTCTGCCTTCATTTGGTCTGATGGGCATTTATTTCTGGCTCACGCAAGTGATATCATCACATTTGGAAGGTGCTTATTAGAGATCAGCAAGCCTGCATAATCCCGTGGACTTTCTGGTCTTACATTGAATTTAACCACATTTACAATTCCACAAGG
Source organism: Esox niger (assembly GCA_016801105.1). Taxonomy (NCBI): domain Eukaryota; kingdom Metazoa; phylum Chordata; class Actinopteri; order Esociformes; family Esocidae; genus Esox; species Esox niger. The sequence goes on from JACXGJ010017607.1 coordinate 4,007, forward strand.
ACCCAATCCCTGCCCAGCCACCTTAATAGGAAAAGCAATTGAAATATAGGTACATTGACTACAAAGTGTCTAATTTGAACCTGTAGCAACATATGAGTATTCAAAAAGCTGTCAGTTGAATATGCTTAATTTTCTCTAAGCAAAAGTATCATACATTCTGATAATTGTGTTCCGCTAAAAATACCAGAAGCACCTTGTCGTATCAGATAAGCTGTTACAGACTGAATTAATCTACTTGTGGGGTTAACGGACCGGGCGCAGGCAGGGGTAGCAGTCGGTGCAATCTTTATTGTGTGAACAATACTAAAATAAATATACAACGAAACAAAACTCACCACAGACATCAGGACACATCGCAACATGGAACAATGACTGACAAATGAGTGGAGCAGAGGAGAAACATTTAAAACACATACTAATTACTTCATTGGGACCTGGTGTGTGAGACAATTGGGGACAAGACAAATGAAGGAGACCAGGATGAGTTCTTGACGATGTGAGAGATAAGAAAAGCGGGAGATGATGGAGCAGTCCGTCACCACACCGCCACACCCCCCCCCCCAAAGCCCCGGATTCCAGACGGGGCAGGAAGACAAACCCAGGGGAGGGCAGGAGAAAATCAGAACCCCACCAAAACACGCCGGACACAGGCAGAGGCCGAGAGGCCAGGACGGGCAGTGGAGGCGGAGTGGCCGGGACAGTAGAGGGCGCCGGCGGCCAGTCCTCGGCGGATTCTGGCGGCGGCAAAAACAGGGCAGCGCGAGGGGCTGGTGGCGCCGACCGCTGGGCAGCGTGAGGGGCCGGCGGCGCCGACCGCTGGGCAGCGTTAAAACTTGTTAGGTTTCGGTGTACCGGCCTCGGGGTTGTGCCGAAAACTGTCCTCCTGCCAGAATCGGTCCCCCCTTATTGTGAACACGCATGCTATTCTCCGTTGCTGCGATATGCTTGCCTGTGTGTTGGTGTGGGCCCTACACTTCGTTGTCAGTTTAGCATGCATTTTCCTGATCTTAGTTAGACAAAACATAACAGTAAAACAATTACGTTTTCCGCATTTTATGTCCTATTTATTTGCACGGAAGACACCTGTAATGTGCAGTTTTCTGTTAGGCTATATGCTTCAATGTGCTTGTGCAAGAAATACGTTTTGCAGAAGTATACACAACCATCACCGACATATCTATCGTCCTCTTGACTCATTTGGAGGTTTGTTAGTTAAAAATCTGGTCATAGCGGATGAAAAGCTAATTTTGCCAATATAGCAGACTTCCCTGAGACCCAGGAAAACATGTTTTAGAATTTAGATTGTTATAGATCACTGTTGTGTTTGGTGCATAAGACATATTAAAAAACAATAATCCTTGTTTAATATTGTATTGTATAACCCTAAATATGTCTTATTCTAGTTCATATGTAGTTATTCTTTTCTATTCAAAATATAATATAGTTATTCTATTTTGGCAAGCCCTTTACTTGCCTGCCAACTGCCCCCCCATGTTGACCAGTTATGTGTGCCACAACATTTATTCTGCTCTAAGGATATAAGTGAACACCTTACAAGAAGGGTTGACCTTGCGCAAGCAAATTTTCTTGCTTGCCGAAAATTGTCCCCCTTCTCTTGTTGATACTGAATGGTCTGACAACCTTCTAAATTACTTTTATAGCTCATGTTGACCAGTAGAGTTTGCCCCAAAAGGTGTTTTACTCTAGTGACAAAAAGGTCACATGATGGGGAGGGGGGACAATTGTCGCTAAGCATGATAATAAGCTTTTGTAACTAGAGTGAAATACCTTTTGTGGTGTATTGATTGGGGATCACTGGACCCCACTGTCTTAGACCAAAGGTCTTACGCTGCTGTATTTTTGTGCTGGGGGAATAGGGTTAGGTCTCCTTCTCCACTATAAATCCTTGTAGATCTAAGGAATGCATTTTCTAAATTTGTCCCCAGCCCTGTTTTAAACTTAGGACATGAGGTCTTGACCCACACCTGTGGAGTACCAGGCTTGAAAGACTTAGCTCTCCCTGTCCAAAGTCCTCCTGGTTGTGTTGCAGATCAAGAGGATATCTGACGACTTTAGCTGCCACTCTGCTGACCCCCCTCCCCCCACATTGTCCCTGTTCTTGTTCATCTGGTCGTGTTTCGGATCTGGACTAGGTTTAAATAGACACTGCGCTTAGCCAACATGCATTTATTAATTATTTCAATTCGTACTCTTAATATGTTCACCAGAAGAGCTTGGATCCTCTCTAGGTTTCTTCCTAAATGTCAGCCTTCTAAGAGTGTTTTTCCTAGCCACTGAAATTCAACACTACTGTTGTTTGCACCTTGAGGTTTAAGGCTTGGTGTTTTATAAAAGTACTTTGTGACAACTGCTGATGTAAAAAGGGCTTTATAAATATATTTTATTGATTGATTGAAACCATGAGCAGAGGTCTCTTAATATTAACCCTTCTGGTCCTCACTTAAAACCTTCCTTTTCAACTTTTTTGGAAAGGAATGAAAAGGGTGCAGTGGTCTCTTAATTTTTTCCGGTGCTGTATTTCTGGTAGATTCCAAGATTCTTTCGTCATTTCACGTTATGAAAAAGTTATTTATCGTCAGTTATTGTATAAATGTATTTCACAAATGAAAGAAAAATGTACGTTGTTATGCCATGAAAGAAAAAAGGCTGTACTGACAGCTATAGGTACAGCTAAGTGGTGTAGTGGTTAACGACACAGCCTTCCACAAGGGCGTCACTTTCTATTGCGGGCTGAACTAGGCTGTTTTTTTGTATGGAAAGGGAAGAAAAAGGTGCAATGTTCTGTAAATTTTTTCAGGAGCTGTATATTTTGGGGATAATTCACTAACTACAACATTAATTGTAAATATTTCAGAAAATGCACAAAAAAAAGCAACTCTCATTTGACAGCCTATCATACAGCATAATCTCCATCTAAAATGAAAAGATTGGAGGTTATACAATACTAAACAGTCAAGAGTAGTAGAGGCTCATTCAACAGTGAAAAAACATGTTTGACACTAAACTGATTGAAGGGTTATGGGTTTTAGGAGAGGAATTTCATCTGGAACGAGGCCAATACAAATGTTAGTTACCCTGAATGTAACTCTGGTTATATGAGTGGAGCAGAGCCCCCTAGAGGGGCTTTAGCTCCTAGTGGTTTACCCCAGCCACGTCAGTGGTCATGCTGAAAACTCATTATGCAAGATGCAACAGCCAATCAGGGCATGCCTGCCCCTATATAGGAGCCGTTAGCCCAGAGAACACCCTCCTGAGTTCATTCAGTAACAAACTCGTGGTACAGCAGGGCAACAAGTCTAGTCTTTAGCTCCTGGTGGTTCACGGCAAAGCGAGTACTTCCTGCCGGAGCAACTAGTAATGCTCACAGGGTCCAGTTAACAACCGTCCCCTGAAAACCCCAAGATGAAACATCCCCAAAAGCTGAAAAGGTCAGAGAAGAGATTATCCAATACGTAATGAGGAGGAATCCTCTCCCCCAAGCCAACCTATGAACATAGGCCACCCCAGAGAGAAGGGATGTTGAGCTCAAGCGAAACGTACGCGTTCCACTGAAAGCGCAACAAAAACACTCACGCACCACACATCGCAAGATGAGGGGCATGGGGATATATGGCAAAAGACAACACAAGGGAAGACCCAAGGGGGAGGCAAACCTGAGTCTAAAGCATTGGCACACAGTGGCAATACCAGTGATCCACACAGTTATTTTGAAACAAGGCAACAGGATATCCCCAGCAAAAATTCACAGACCCAGGCCAGCTGCAGCGAGGACTGAATGAACATGGGATGTGGGAGACACATCCATCAAATAGAAACAGACAAAGGTCGAATGTGACGACCACGATGCCACGACGCAAATGGCATCTACTCCAATTCCGTGGAAAAGAGCTGAGGAGGCCTCAACACCCCACGTGGAGTGTGCACAAAGACACTCCGGAACAGCAGAGCCAAATGCTCCGTAAGCCAAGGTGATGCAGTCACAAAGCCAGTGGGAGAGACGCTGCTTAGAAAGTGGACGACCCAATCAGGAATCCGAAGAACAAATAAACAATTGAGGAGACAGTCTGATAGACCTGGTGCGCTCCACATACAGAGCGAAAGCACGGACAGGGCACAGACAGTGGAGCCTCTCGTCCTCCGCACGTGAGTGCGGGGGAGGGAAGAAGGCCTGTAATTCAATAACCCAAAAAGAGCTGGTGATTACCTTGGGAACACAGGGCAGCCGGGCAGTCGGGTGCTACCAGGCGCGCAATGCAGCGCCACGGGGGAAATGCATAAAGCAGAGTCCGAGGCCAAAGGTGGTGCGCAAAAGTGTCCACCCCCAGAGGCGGGCGATCAGTCCGGGACAGGGAGAACCACAGACAACAGTGTGTGTCTCATCTCCGGCCCACAGCCAGAGATGAGTCGCCGACCGGTGGAGAGCAGGAGATCTGATCCCCCTTTGCGATTAATATAGGCGATTGTGGCCCGGTTGTCTGAAAGAAGCAAGACATCGTGGCCCTTGACCAGGTCCGAGAAGTGTCAACACCAACAGGACCGTGTCCAGTTCCAGCTGGTTGATATGGCGGGGCTAAGTGTCCACACGCACTCGACAGCCTGACCCTGGCACACACCACCCCATCCGTGAAGAGAGGCATCTTTGTGCGTGTGTCCAAGACCAGACCCAAACAAGAAACCTGTTGGGCTGGTCTGGGTGTGCTCTTCTTCCAATTCGTAGCGAGTCCCATCCGCATGAGAAAGGACACCACTCGGAAGGTGTGAATCCTGGCCGGCTCCAGGGACAATGCCAAAATTAGGAGATTGTCCGCATCGGCTATTATCCTGATGCCCTCTCTGCGTAGGGGCTCCAGTACCTCCTCCATACATTTGGAGAAGGTATGTGGAGCTAGGGCATAGCCGAACGGAATCTTTCTTTATTCATAGGCCCTGCCCTAGCCAGGAGGCTATAGCCGCGTGAACAGCGTTGCAGAATAAGCCCACCTGGAACAGAGCGGCGTTCAGGACGGATGAACGATCAGCGTCACATAAGGAGGACAGAGATAAACAGAGGTGCCGGTTTCTGACCATGGAAGTAGCCACTGCGCATCCGGCACAACCCGTCAGTACTTCACGTGACAACGGAGTAGGCGAGCGGTCCAAAATATGGGAAGCCGAGGAGAACAACAATGTTTGCCGCAGCCAGGGCTTGTGATCCCAGGACAAACGTTTTGTCCCATAGCTGCCCCGAATAGCGGTCCTTGGTAGATGGCAATGTGGGCTTATTTTCCGACCAGCCGCAGGAAGGTAGGAAATGCGCGGCCAGCTTGGGCTCTAGAGGAGGGACGGCCGTGCTAAATGGAGGATTTCACCGGGGCTCAGTCAGATGCTGGGGAGGGCCAGGAACCCTCAGCAAACGCTTTAAAACCCCAGAGCTCAAGCGCTGGAGAATCCACCGGCTTGACACGTTCTGCCCAGGAGCCGAAGGCCATGTTGGAGGGTTCCTTAGGCGTAGGCAGAGGAGGCAGGGGCAGCTGAATCTGTTGCGCCGCTCTCTTAATCATACTCGTGAACTCCACGCAGAGAGGGGGTGGGCGGAGGGAAGCAGCAGAAGTGAGGTCATCTTCTAGATCTCCCCGGAGAGGGAGAAGCATGAGACCCGCCACCTAAACCCACACGGGAAGGGAGCGGGTCTCCTTGAGCCAGAGGAGTCGTGTCCTGCATAGGAGCGTCCTCCTCAGATCTCTTGTCGTCGCTGCTGGAATCCAACACAAAAGAGGGACAAAGCAGCACAGGAGGAGCAGGCCGGGGTAAATTTCAAAGCTGTTCTAACAGGTCCTATATAGGGGCAGGCATGCCGTGATTGGCTGTTGTGTCTTGCATAATGAGTTTTCAGTATGGGCCACTATTGCGGCCGGGGTAAATTTCTAGGTGCTAAAGCCCCTCTAGGGGGCGGAGCTCCGCAACATATAACATATTTTCCAGATGTGATGACTGCGATGTCATTTTTTAAGTTGATCACCAGGTCATTTGTCTCAGGTAAGAAAAATATAATTGATTTCTAGTGTTTAATACCGTAACTGGAATTAGGAACATAACAATCTAAAAAAGGGCTTGTAACCTGTTTTCACAATCTTTACTGAGTTGAGCTTTCATGGGAAATGGGACTGATAGAGGGATGAAAAGTATAAAGTATAAAACCGTATGGTTATATTTACAAGCTGCTAGCTAGACAATAATTGGTAACCTACGTAGGTTGTTTCTTGACACAAAACATGCACAGCAAAAATGATTGTCTCCATTTAAAAAGCAGCATGCAATATCTGTGGAGAATCAATCCGTTTTGAGTAATTGGGTAGATGCACAAAATGTTCTGCAAGCTTTGTTTTGACACCACAGGTGTGATCAAGGCATAAGAAAGGTGCTGCGTTAATTTCGTTAAAGTAATGTTAATTAAACATTTCACATTTATTGCAAAGGTAAACAGGTTAACTCCCCCAGCCCTATATGTAATATATACATACAATTATTAAGCTTACTCGTGTAATCATAATATATACATAATTATTAAGCTTACTATTGTAATCATTATTATGAACTATTCATGAAATGGATATTTAAACATTTAGAAATTGCAGTCTATTTTGTTTGTATTTAAATAGTTGAATTTGGTTTTGAATTTAAAATCAAATATTCAATAATTGTGTTCTTATTTGTTTTATAATCCAGTGTGAGAACTTACCTTTGTCACGCTGGGGTGTGGGGAATCCAAAAGAAAATCCAAAAAGGGAGATGGAGGCAGATGCAGGGGTTCAAGGGAAAACTTTAATCAAACCAAAAGGAAAACAAAACTGAGTGCCGTGCACTACAACAAAAATAACAAACTTAAACTAGGTGAGCAGGAGCAGGAGCAGGAGCAGGAGCAGGAGCAGGAGCAGGAGCAGGAGCAGGAGCAGGAGCAGGAGCAGGAGCAGGAGCAGGAGCAGGAGCAGGAGCAGGAGCA
>JACXGJ010017608.1:0-11005 GCA_016801105.1 Esox niger
ACAGATAAATACATTTCAGCCTTCACGACATGGGGCACTTTGATTGGGCTTAAAAACTTAAAGTTTAAAATGTCCTTCATAATTACTAATCTTTTTTGTAACATTGTCAAGCTGTAGCTTGTGTCTAAAACAAGGACTGGGTTGCAGTGCAGTGCTTCAAATCTGGGATCACATGGTGTTGCACTGTCCAAGGTAGATAGTTTATATGGAGATCTGCTTTTTATTCTAATCATTTTTCATTGTCACTTGATTATCACTTGTTATAACTGTACTACTTCTACTATTATCATTACTCTCATCACTGTTTTGATTATTATTCACCCATAACGGTTGTAATGACGTCTCTGCTCAAGAAAGAGATGGTATTGGTATGAATATTGAACAATAATGGTGGCAGTGTGTTGTTATAAGATGTTAGAATATTGATTAAGCTTTTTTTCCTCCCTTGTACTTTCATTTTGTGTTGGATCTCCATTCTGTTTTCTTTGGTATACAGAAAATAAAATCAATTGAACGACAAAGCCGGTTGAATTACCGTGTTATGATTCTGTTTTTTGTGTGGCATGGGATGAATATTTTTTTTCTATACCGCAACATCTGAACATTTTACATTATGAACTTTTCAGTGATGATCTGAGTTCTTCCTCTGTAAATGCATCCTTGTTATAGCCTGAAACAATTTATGTATATTAGTTTGACCACATAGCATGGCCTTTGCCCATGATCATTCACAAGATAGTGTTTGATGTAAGGTGATAAGAGTTGGATGACGAATATGTGCTTCTGTCTTGGATGGTAGTACTGTTGCACCCCACTACGGCACTTTCTCGTATACATCAGTTGTCTTCACTGGTGTTATCGGTGGGGATTTGTAGACGCATATTTGGGGCCCGAGCGCATAGATGCTTCTAGACATGAATCAGCAACAGAGCAATGATAGACCTATTGTTTATATGACAGGCAACCTGTATATGGAAACATAAAATATGCATCGTTTCTGGGTCGGCATTTTGCATCAAGTTCAAAGTCGGAAGTCGGATTTGCTACTTCAGTCACCGTTTTGCAGGAATCCCTAAGAAATTGTGATTTGGTTAAAGACAAAAAGGTGCTGTTTTGAAGAACGTATATTTTGGCCAACTTCACTTTGGACATGTGTATGGAGAACTGCTTACTGGGTTTTATTCTTGATGCATTCTCTCGCTATTATGTAATAACTCCGAGCATAGTTAAGGATTTTTTCTCATTAAAGGGATTGTATTTATGCGGATTCTCCTAACAGGAATCACACATAAATCCACAAATACGGGCGTACGTTTTGTGACTGACATATTTAAGATCGAATAAGACTTTGAATTGTAATCCAAATTTGGCAACAGGGCAGCAATGTGCAACCAGATAAACCAATAGACGTCGGCGAATGACAGGGGGAGGTGTGTTTCAAATAATCAACTGACTAATAAGATTGCTAGTTTACGCCTGCAGTGATACGTAACTCCACCCCCGGCTACCATTTTTGAGCTGAGGAACACGGAGCTCGCGAAGAGAATCCTCAATTTTATGTATATTTCTTCGTGTAAATAAACTGTAGATTCTCTCCTGAAAAATCGCGACACACAGCTGAAGTAGCCTCTGAAATAGTAACATACATTCTTTGTTGAAACCCGTTCGGATAGTGGCTAGAGTTGAACCTCGCGTTTTATTTCACGTTTTAACTTTACTAAGCGGCGTTTCCGCCGTTTTTTTTCTTTCGTACTACTCTCTCCCCCTGTATGAGCAGGGGCCTGTAACGTTGGTTTAGCCACGAGGCGCGTCGGATCAACCGGAATTGGGCGATGGCGGAGTTCGGTAACGGACTGGACTCGGGAATGACGGAGGAATCCTTGTTGGACTCAGACCCAGGGCATCCAGAACTAGAAGATCCGGGTGTTGGCGATGAGGAGCCGGGCTTAGAAGAGGGAGAGGCCGCGATCGAGGACCCGGTAAGTGAAGGGCATAGTATTTGCCCAAATCATCCTTTTAGAGTTGAGGCGATAACCACGTTTTACAATATTCATTGGAGGTGTTACGTTTTTTCTTTTAAGTGGCTATGACCTATATTTGTATTCCCCGTGGTTTACGAGTGTCACGTATCTCCCGGTCGATATAACCGCCATTGTGGCTCACGCAGTGCAGTAGAATGGGTGGCGACGTGCGTGGTTCTGGCCGCCATGTTGGCGCAGCAGCGGTGGTAGATTCTCTGCACCAGAACTGTCGACCTAACTAGTGGTGGGAAAATCTTCTTCGCAAAAATGCGAGACTGAGGTGGAGACAGGGGCGAGGATAGGACAGGCCGCCATTAGCCGCGGCATTGCAAGTCTATCAGCAGACACGGCGAGACTTAACGGTAACACGCCTCCTTTCTTTTCTCATACGCTGACACATCTGCTGAAATGGAAGAACTTGATGCGCATACAGAAAAACACCGTCAATTGTGAACATGATAATTGATGGCTAGCTACAAACGTTAGCAAGGTTTATGATGTGTTGTCGGCTGACTTGCTCTCCACCCAGCCGTGGTTAAAATGTTAGTGAACGGTATGCGGTACTTGATCTGTTCTACGTTCGACCGATTACGACTTGAGCGGTTTCTTGTATTCCGACATGCTTCAGCTAGATGGCTACCTAATTATTGGGAGAATAATGACATGCACCTGCTTATCTTCCCTTAGTAAAATGCACTGAGAAGGACATGCAAACATTTGTTAATGTGAACATTTTGTTCCGATGATTCTAGGTAAATGCATCTGTTAATGTTGTGTTACGATGGGTTTTTGTGTGCAAAGATGAGCATTGTCATTGTTTTTAAATGAAAGCCGTGTTTGCTATAAATGATAGCAAATCTTTTTCATTTGATATGCACGTGAGATTGTGGTCTTTGCGGTATGTGTTCGGAAACAGTTGTGTAGACACAAGACCGGGGGTGCGGTATTTTAGGGCTGGGCTTGCATCCCTTGATATTTTCACAAGGGTGAGTGCGGCACGAGTATAAACAAAATATGCGACAAAAAGACGGTCAAGAACCAGGTCAATTTGTCTGTTATGATCAGCGGGAACATGTGTATTACGTTGCCAAGATCTGGGGTGGATTGAACTGCATTGCAAATGGTGTCAGTTGGCAAGTGCATGTCGGTACACTTGCCCCGGATGGATCTGGAGCAACTCCCAGTGCGCTGCAATGCTGCAGTGTCAGGAGAGTCTGCCCTGGGAGGCAGGCACCCAATAGGAGATCACAGCTAATGCAAGGCATGGCACTACCGTCTTATGGTCTGGTTTCTTGCTGAGCAGGCAGTCTGTGAAATGACTGGTGATGACATGCTGCCTGTTACAAAGTCGCCTGCCAGTGGTCGACAGTGTGAGGCTGTTCCCCTCAGCAGCCAGGGCAGGAACAGGGCCAGCACAGACTGTTGAAATATCAAGGGTGTCATGTGCTTTCAGGGCATAAACGCAGATGATGGGTTTAAGTACATTTTAGATCATTTTTCTTCTGTTTATGAAGTGCTGTCCAGCGCTTGTAATTCATGGGTGTGTTGTTTTTGTTGCAGGAACTCGAGGCGATCAAAGCCAGGGTGCGAGAGATGGAGGAGGAAGCGGAAAAGCTGAAGGAGTTACAGAACGAGGTGGAGAAACAGATGAACCTCAGCCCTCCACCAGGTTAGTCAGTAGCTGGTAGAATAGAAAACAGTCAGTGCTCTTGGTCCCCAGGCATGGAGTTGCGAAACTGTCTTAAGAATGTGTCCTGAGAACAAGTTATTTTAGTTAGACATTCAGGTAGTATGTGGACTACTTTGAATATCCTTTATCTGTTGTTTCAGAACTTTATTGTTCTGTCACTCATGTTTTATCCTCTCTCTAGCCGGTCCTGTCATTATGTCCATTGAGGAGAAAATGGAAGCTGATGCGAGATCTATCTACGTTGGAAACGTAAGGCCTTTGTCCCCTTTAACCTCCTAATAGCTGTTGTCTTGTCTGCATGCATGTAGCCTGCATGATGTTATGCTTACTGGTCTTGGGTTTGTCGCATTAAATGTCTTGCAGTGTTCTGTTGATGTCAATGCATTTTGTTTTCACACTACTTCTAATGCCAAATCCTTGATGCGCTGTTTCACTGAGGTGATTGGAATTGACTGGCCACTCTGTCGTGTGGTTTGTGCGACTCACTGCGCTCTTTGTCTGCACAGGTGGATTACGGCGCCACAGCAGAGGAGCTTGAAGCCCACTTCCACGGCTGTGGCTCCGTCAACAGAGTCACCATCCTGTGTGACAAGTTCACAGGCCATCCAAAAGGGTAAATTAATTTGCCTGCCTCCTTCCATGTGCAGTAATGCAGTTTCCCCTACAGGTCTGTGAGAACACTGTTATACACTTGTCTTTACATGTTCATTGGGAGAGGGAGTGTTTCAAAAGGACAGTGGTGTGGATTTGAGCTCATCCTTGCTGTGGAATATTTAGCATGTGCTCTGTGATGTCATGGGCTGCCAGGCTGCCTCAGACCGCTCATCAGTTATATGCATTATATAACATTATGTGACACATACTCCATGCAACCCTGTACGTAATTATCTGCATTTCAAGTGATGGCTAGCAAAGATTCTTCATTTCAGTCAGATGTAGGTACATGGTTCCAGTGATCCCAGGGGTTAGTGTTCAGTTATTTTGCACTAGCACTAAATGGAGGATTTCCAATCAACTCCTTAGTTACTTAGCTATGTTAAGTAATAGCACACATTAGTAAAAAAAAATCTAATCTTGATGAGTTGGTTCCGAGATATTCAGGTGGAAACCCCAGTCCGCACTTTTCCCTGAATGTTTCCTTCTGAGTCCGGGCTCCCGATGAGAATCTGGTACTGCTGTCTCTGAGCCTTTCAATTGGTGCTCTATGAATGCAGTCATGGCCTAATAGAGCAAATGTAGGAACATTAGATCATTCTTGAGTTTTGTAGCTATTTTAATCTTACATTTTAATGGATGCCTTCTGTGTTTGCATGCAAGATCTCAACATTACCAATAAGGACCAGTGGTAGATGTTTTTTTTATTTGAATTTCTTTACTCACTCTGATCTTTTGAGTTGTTTATCAAAAATAAAATTCTTGAATGATTTCATTCAAGTCAGTAATGCCCAGAGAACCCCATGACCCCTTGCCAATAGACAAACTGAAAACTTTATTTAGGATTTTATTTGATTCTGTTAACGTATGGTTTAAACAAAGTACATTTATAAATATTAGGCGTAGAGAAGTTTTTCGTATTATTCAAAACCAGGTCTAGTTGCAGTTTCAACACGATAATATTATAGAGGGTTTTGCTTGACAGCGGAAAGTGGCGAGCATCTTAAACTGTACACAGAACTGCAGAGCTCTTTTAAAAAGCAAATTGTCTTCTAACTTAGCGTCGCTGTGCCATACCTGATGGTCCACACATTTCCCATTCATTTGGGAGAGATTTTGTTAGGCGATTGTTGTTGGGTGAGGCAGAGGCGTGGATTGGCTCATGTAGACCCCTGGAACATGCAGAACAGACAAGTAGTTGGATTTTAGGACAAGGTTGATTTACATTGCTGTTGGGCCAAACTATGAATGTTTTTTTTCCATCGTCTCACTGAAGCAACCAATTGAAAGGCCTAGAAAAGATGCCCTGGTCTGAGTCTCCTTTATCTTGTTTGTGTGAAGTGAATGAAGCGCTTGTCACTAAAGAAGTCTGAACACAACAAATTAGGTTATTAAAGCCAATTACAAAATGCCAGTGATACTTTTTGGTCTGCCTTTGACCTAACTCATTGGTGCCTGGGACTAGTCCAACAGAATCCATCGGCTTGAGTTTTTTTTCTATCTTTGTGGAGAAGAAACTCAACGTCTGTTGGCATGTCATGTCGCGCCTGAAAAGGGGTTGCCAGGGTTGAAAGTGTTATTAACACTAAAACCAGCATGTCTGCAGTTTGGTTCAGTTAATGCCGTATTTGTCACATTGTTTATGAACTTAGTTCAGCTGTCCTGTTTTTTTTTTAGCTTGTATTTGGACTGTACTGGGTACAAATGGTGGTTGAAGCGTTCTGTATTCCTTCCAATTGCTTAATTTAACATTTTATAGGGTGAAGGTCATGTAGCAACAGGTCTTTCTTTACTGGTGATCTGGCTCTTGGGCCTTTGTCTATTTCATAGCTGTACGCAAATGCACAAGTAATTACAAGCTTTCACTTGAAGAAATGTAATATACTGCAAATAAACCAACTAAGCATGCTATGTGATCCAGATCTCAGTAGTGCTAGATTAGTTCTTTAAAAGGAATTGCTTAATCCAATAGCCCAGAGTTGTGTTTTTATATGTATATAACTTTGCAAGAAACTGAGGAGGAAATTTTTTTATTCCAGTTATTAGGAAACCATTGCCAGCCTATGGTTGTTTAGTGGATCGTACGCTTTCGTTTTAGAGCTTTGTGACCGTTCTGTGAGATTGGGCTTCAGCGACCTGTTGTCTGCCGTTGTAGGTTTGCCTATATCGAGTTTTCAGACAAGGAGTCTGTGAGAACGGCCATGGCTTTGGACGAGTCCCTGTTCCGAGGCAGACAGATAAAGGTGAGACTGCCGCACTGTTCACACGCACTAATGTTTTCAGAGCCACCGTTTGTTTGCATTTTGAGTTAATGCTCACGTTTCGGGGCAATGTTTAGGTTTCTGTCAACTGAATTCCTGTTTCCCTAATTGCCCTTACCTGAACCGTGTCACCATGGAAACTGTCTCCCCCCATTCGTGTGGCCAGGTGGGCGTGAAGAGAACCAACAGGCCAGGCATCAGCACCACAGACCGCGGGTTCCCCCGGGCCCGTTTCCGCTCACGAGGGGGGAACTTCAACTCGTCGCGCGCGCGCTACTACAGTGGCTACACACCGCCCCGAGGCAGAGGACGGGCCTTCAGGTGAGCACCCGGGACACTCGGACCCTGAGACTGAGAGACAGCTGGCCACAACATGAGAGGGGGCGGGAGGAAGCTGGAGAAGGGTGGGTGAATCCTGAATGGAAGTATTATGGCCGTGAGGATGAGCATGTGGGGGGTGATTGACGGAGGAGATGATGTTACAACACATTTGACTCACTGCAATTTGGACCAATCACCCCCTATCTGAAAACTGCCTGATTTGCAACACGCTATTGAGACTGGTCCAAAACTGAGTAAGTGAAAAACCAGTTTAGCCAGAATTGGGCTACACCCAAAGACGTTAGACCAGACTACGCTACAGGCTGTGTGCATACAGAGAAGCATCGAAGGAATGTTGTACATACCTGCCTGTAGTGAGATATTAAGACCATAGCTTTGGCTAGCATTGTTGTGTATTATTTTAGCCACGTAAGGCCCAGAGTGTGCACCTTAGGCAGATTGTAGGGGTGTGTCTCACTTTGGATATGGTGACCGTGAAGGGAAGAGACTGTTAGGGGAGGCCAGCGGGTCAGGTAGGTAGGTGGGGAGTGTGTGGCCGTTTCAGAGGAGGCAGTCAAACTGTCAGTGGGCAGCAGTGACATCCTCCCAGGCTGTACATGCATGAGTGGCAGGCTCTTTGTACGTGTTGGAGCACCGTCGTGTGTCAATGCTGGTTACTGTGAGCGGGCAGCTCTCCCGCCGTGTTTGTCATTTACGCTTCAAAAGGTGACAGGCAAAGAGTTTCACCAAAGTCTGATTGTCGTTTCAGTGGTAATGGTTGGGTTCTGTAGTAAGATGGATATTAAAGGAGAATTTCACATTTTTCCTCCTCACCATGGCAGGCTGACTTTAGCTTGAGTTTGGAATGGCTAGAAGGAGAATAATCTCGGTTTTGTTTCTTGCTAATCCCGTGGACTATTCTCTCATTAACCATTCCAACATCCATCTTAATTTGGTCACTGCTGTCATAAACTCAATAGAAGTAATCATGATATAAGTGTGTGTCTTTGCCCATAAACTACTTTTAGGGTGAAAAAATGTGTAACATTACAATAGATTTATGTGGATGTGAGTCTTGATGACAGATTTGTGTCGGGTGAAAAATGGTGATAATGGAAATTGCTTCTTGTTGCTTTCCAAGGTAACATGGGACACTTGCTCTTTATAAACATACAATTGAAAAATGTATTTCAGTTGTGTAAATATTATTTAAATAAAATTGTTCATGACAATTGATGTCTGAATATGCTGAATACAGTAAGTTGGAAAAAGGTTATTCTTGAAAGACCATTCAGATGCCATAATGATTTTCAACTGATTTGTCATCTAGAATCGCATGGATGGTAGGCATAGACGATTGTGTTGTTGCACTATGGGAAATGCAGAATGTCTGGTTTACATCATTCACTTGTGGATGTTATCAAGGCAACATTGTTATCTTAGCAACTGGATTGGTCAAATAATGCATAAGACAACCTTGTTGGTTTAATCTTTAAACCAGTTTGGGGGGGGTTCTAGTTCCATTTCTTTCTTTAGTGCGTGCGTGCATGTGTGGTGCTGCTCCATGACAGTGTTTTGCCTGTGACCTTTCAAAAGCACCCCCTGATATCTGTATTTGTTTCAATCTGTACAAAAGCGTGCCCCCTATGTATGTAAAACCTGGAGTGGATCAAAGCGCTGTACACTGGGAGTCTGGGGTGTCTCCCTGGAGTGTGTGTCCTGCCGTGTCTCTCAGTGTGAGGTGAGAGGAGGTTCCTGTGATCAGGCATGAGCGCTCAGTGGGCCTGACGGCGGAGCTCCGTCTCAGGGCCCATGCCTTGTTCTATAAGCATTGCTGAGAGGGAGAGACTGGCACAATGATTATCCTCTCCAACACCTACACAGTCTGACCAATGGACCTTTCTGCCCACCTAGGCCAATCAAATCAGACTCATGTCTAGGATGCTATTGGCCCCTATGAGAGAATCTGAATTGTTAATTTAATCTAGTCAGTGGATAAACTGAATTTTGGGTAAAAGGACAATCAAAAACGAACAACTGTAAGGATGACATTAGTAACTCAGAATTTCATGTCCCCCTGTATAAAGACCAGGTGGAAGGCTAGCCTGGTATGTAGCGGATAGCCCCGCTACAAAGAGGCTGAAACCAACTAGGTTGTTTACCACACATTGGGTACATGGGACACAGGCTAGATGATTAACTGACTCGCCACTACCCTCACTTCCAGAAAGGAGGGCTCATTCCTGCAGCCTGATTTTGACCTTCTGACCCCTGGTTTTTACTCTAGTCTGACCCCTGTGTTGTTGGGGACTGGATGCCTGGGTTTGACAGGGGTTGCGCGTGTGTCTGGAAAAACAATGTGTGGCGGTTGTGCTCGGATGCTGTGTGTGTATGTGCAGTCCAGTCCTTCCCTCAGGTTGTCAGGGGAAGGTGTCTGCGTGCCGTGGATCTTCCGGTAGTGTGTCCTGCTGGGAGGGTTTGTGGGCTGGGACGGAGGCTTCTGTCCTCGGGATCTCTCCCGACAGCGACCTCAGGAGATGCTCTCACAGAGAGAAAGAGAGAGAGAAAGAGGGAGAGAGTGCCTCACTGACCCCCACACTAACTCCCATAGAGAATTACACATTTAACTGTTGGCAAAGCTGGTGTCAGCTTCTTTCTATTGTCAATTCGTATTTGATAAATATGGAAATTGTGTTAATAAACCGTATCAAAGGCACAATACCATTAAGATGGTGTGTGTCAGCCAAGAATTTCTGTATACGTATAAAAAAATGTATGCATAAAACATCTTTTCCCCAGTTTACCTCAAGGATTGAGATCTCACCAGGCCCCCTTTTCCCTACCTGCACACATACATGAGCACCACACCACAACCTAAAATTGGTGTCCGTCTTTTTAAGCCAATCAAGAAACTCACCCTCTTTTTCTCTCTCTTTTCCAGGGGCCGAGGGCGAACAACATCGTGGTATTCCCCTTACTAATAACCCCACCCCCTTACTATCACCCCGTCCCCATACAAAAAAGAATGAAAAAAAAAAAAAGTCCCCCCCCAATAAAGGAAGGAAACCCCTGAGAAGACAAAAAAAGACAAAAAAAAAAAACTTCTCCTGGACAGACTGACTGGCCGCAGTGTGCGATTGTGTGTGAGTGTGCGGTGCGGTCACCCTGGTAAGGTATAAAACGGCCGTGGGGGAGATCTGATGGCATTTCTTTTTGAGAAGATGTTATCTCAGGCTGCAGATGTGTCTCTTTTGTCTGGCTGTGACCCTCACACCCAACACAGCCCCCCCCCCCCAAAAATGCTTACATTCAAAAAAGCAAACATCTACGATAAAGGAGTCTGTTCTGTTCTTTTTTTAAATGTACCGTTCATGTGAAACTTCCAATAGCAAGAATGTTTTTTTTTTTAAGTTGTGGTATTGGAGTTCTCATTCCCTTGTCTGTTTTCTGACCAGTTGCCACTCACCCCACCCAACCCCTTTAACTTGTTACTTTGGTTACCATCTTTTCCCTCTGGCTCCATCCCACGCTCTTGTGTTCAGTATCTTATCTTCCAGCTCTTGGTCATCCTGACAGCGACCGCCATTCAGTGTTTGGGGGGGGGGGGGCACGTTTTATTTTCATTTTCTATTGTAACATCCCCTGTAAGCCCATAGCATTCACCCCAAGAAGGCATGGCCAGAGCTTTACCAACTTTTCGGTTTCTTTTTTTTTCCGGGGGGGGGTGGTGGTATTTTTTTCCTTCTTGCGCTCCTGCCTTCTTCATGCTCCATTTGTCCTTTTACCTCTCCATGTCTCCCTCTCTTTCTCCCTCTCTCTGTATATTAGACCACTTCTTGTCGTTTCAGGTTTCAGGACCAGTGGAGGCTGACAACCCCTCCCCCGGTGGCCGCGGCGCCCCCCAGTGTCTCTGCAGGGTCTCTCTCTCTCTCTGCTCCTGCTATGCACACTCACCCCATCCTGTCTGTTTGGGGGGGTGGGGGAGGTGGACAGGGTGACCACAGGGCCACTGCTGGGGGAATATACTACAACAACAAGCGCTGAGCTGACTCTCTCAC
>JACXGJ010017609.1:0-11004 GCA_016801105.1 Esox niger
CACCTTATTCGTTGGGAAGGGACAGGACACCTTATTCGTTGGGAAGGGACAGGACACCTTATTCGTTGGGAAGGGACAGGACACCTTATTCGTTGGGAAGGGACAGGACACCTTATTCGTTGGGAAGGGACAGGACACCTTATTCGTTGGGAAGGGACAGGACACCTTATTCGTTGGGAAGGGACAGGACACCTTATTCAGTGGGAAGGAACAGGACACTTTATTCAGTGGGAAGGGACACGCTATTCAACAGGATGCCATCTGCGACCCAATAAAGTACTGAGATCACATATGGACGTGTTATTCGTGAGCCTTGATTGTTGGGAACCTTCACTAGGCATTGTTAGTGGGTGTAAATACATAGCCCTGTCCTGAAGACACCTGCTACCTGCTTCAGACCAGCAATACTGTTTTGTTATTTACTTTCTTTTATATTCCTAACTTTATGAACTCAGCCAGGAAGTACAATGCATTTTTATAAAAATTTACTTTTTGTTTCAAGGCATTATTTACATGCTTCATATAGTTTAAGTTAATATAATTTCTTTTATATAATTCTGTGTTGAATTAATTAATGAAGCACTTTAAACAAAAAAAGCATAGATATGTTTATTTGAACTGTTCTAAAGCTGAATGGTACATTCCGCTGGAAATTTGTGGCTTTTCTTCCCCCAGCCAGCCTGTATGTGTCCCAAATGGCACCCCGCACGGCGCACTATAAGTAGTGCCCAGTGTAGTTTCCAAGTGCACTACTTCAGACCAGAGGGCATTGCACTCAGAGGGAATTAGGGTGCCAGTTGGGAGATCAACAGTGTTTGGTGGCCCATAGGCGTCTACATTTCTAGGGTTAGAGGTTGAATAGAGAGCGATGCTGAGACAGACTAACTCCTAGGAGTTGCGTACTCACAAGTGTGACTTAGTCACTGAAGTGTACTAATCTTCTCTGAGAGAAAATGTTTGTTTTTTGTGTGTGTTTTTTTTCCCATAAGATTGTTGATGCACACCAAGATGTTGTTGTCTGCGTGTTGCAGGGGAGAGCGAGAACACTGAAGAGAGCAGAGGATAATACTGGCATTACAAATCTAAATGAATGTGTGGGCCCACTGTGATGTGATGGACTCTGGACAAAGTTGCCGTGCGAATCACACGAAAACTGCTTCATTGGCTCTCCTTACTAGGTATCGGATATTTATTGGCGACATCCTAAGTTGGGCATTGTTACGTAGGTGAAGACTAAGCATAAACCCGGTCTAAGGTATCCAGGCTCAGCAAAACACATTTAATGTCAACTATAAATATTCGATAACTAATAAGGAGACAATTCCTTAGTTGGGAACGAAGCTAATATAATATTTTTTTTGTAATAATAAATCTACGTTTTAAAATAATTCTTTTAAAGTTGTCTGATTGTTTTGAGAGCATTGAAAATATGTGCCGTTGTTTCAGTGGAATGGCCAGTATAACGTCTTGATGTTGGCTATTTCCATCCTGGATTCCAAAATATGAATGTCAAATTGTACGTTTGACTAAATCAACATGCACACATAAAAACAAATGTTTGCTCTGAAGGCATAAGAAAATAATTGAGAAAATGAATGGTGGATGTGACAATAAGACTGCAGTCCCACACAGCTTGGAAAGGTGTCGATAACTACTAAGCACACATCATGTACCATTTTAAAATGCATCCTATTGGATACTAATCAGCGTTCTAAGAAACACAACTGAAAATGATCACTGTGACTCCATATGATTTTCACCCTGTTCACATTGTCATCTAACAAAAAGCAGGTCGCTAAAATATACAAAAATGCATTTAGTCAGTCTTCACAGCTTCACAGCTTTGTCAACACTGACTGAGTTAGCTGATGCAAGCTTCACTATCAAGTGACCGGTATGGTAGCCAGTTTGCATGTCATTTGCTTTTCATAGAATGCCTGTTTACAGCAACTCTTCCTTCAGTAGCAGAATGACCAAAAGAACTGACTCACAAATTGGTGTCCTGACTGTATGTTGTAGTCGAATTAAATAGCATACATTTGCATTTAAATATAATGAATATTAAATATTACTGAAAATATTTTAAATAAGTAATCATTTAAGTAATGTGTTCTATAATCACTATGGCATGCGAGGCAGTGATCCGTCACAGGTAAATGGCCGTTATCCAAGATACAGCATGTGCCTGCTTAATTGAGATTAGAGGTCAAGGGTGCAGATGTTGCAGCTAGTTATGTCATACTGTAGAAAGTTGGGTATTTATCAGAATGGCAAAATGCTTGTGTCCACCCTAACAATGGGATTCACTGACAACCGGACCAGCTCTGAGGCTTGGAGTGGCTATTTGAAGAGATTTTGCCCTTGACAGGACAACTGACATATCACACTTCTGAATGTTATACAAAGGCATTGTTTCATTGGTCAATTTAATCTTGTAAACTACCCACTCACACCTAAAACCTGAATTGATTCAGAGGCCTACCGGTGTAAACAAACATGAACTTTACAATTAGGTAGATTAACAAAACAAAGTAATTCATGAGGATAAAGTCAGCTTTCTTTACAAAGGAGCCTGCAAGCGTATGGCAGAGACTTGTGCTTAGATGGCTGCGGTGGAGTAGGTCCAGATCCTAGTGGATTAAGTGGCTTAACACTACCGGCTGTGATGTCCTCATTCCTCAGTAGCCTTCCTGTGACACCAGGTGAATGAGTTGTCTGGGACCCTGATGTGGTCGTCAGCTTCTGATCTGGACGTCGTAGACCTCTACACAATGTGGAACTCCACCTTTGGTGATGTCGCTGATACAACACTAAAGTCAAATCTAACCACCATCAATCCAGAGGAATGGATATCTGCACTACGAGCTCTGTCATTTCCACAATGCATTCTGTTCACATTGACCATGTAGTGGTAAGAGGAATATTGTGTGCTTGTGTGTTCTGCATAATTGCCTGGAAGATGTTACAAACTGGATGTCCAATATTCTTCACACTGAAGTTTTGATTATTGGCCTATTTCAGATGAAGTTTGGTTGGCTGTATGAGTGCTAGCTAAATATATGATGCCTTTGGCCAGAAATGTGAGTTTTCTTAGATCCAGACATACATTATGAATATAACACCAAAAACACTGGTGCAGTCATGCTTTTACCAATTTAGAAACATTGCCTTCAATTTTATTTTTTGAGGACACTGAGAAAATGATGCATGCTTTTATTTCATCGCACCTAGACTACTGCTTTGTTTACATGCCTGAACAATAAGCCCCTAGATAAATTCCAATTTGTACAGAATTCAGCTGCCAGACTTCAAGGACTAAATCGATGTCTCATATAACCCCAGTGTTGGCAGCTCTACATTGGTTACCATTTTAAAATTCTACTTATCACTTTTAAGGCTCTACATGGTCTGGCACCTGATTACATTAGTGACATGCTAAACCGATACTGCAATGTTATGCCTCTCAGATCAGCTGAAAAAGGACTTCTGACTGACCCAGAGTCTAGACTGACTACTAAAGGGAACCGGGCCTTTGCGATAAGGGCCCCTAGACTCTGGAACAGCCAACCACAGAATGACAGATGCTACGTCAACGCATTCTTTTAGATCTTACCTAAAAGACCCATTTTTATTAGATGGCTTTTACAAATATTTTTTCATTGTGATTCTATGCTATTTTGCTTATTCTTTTTACTGCCTTTTTATAATATAAATGTTTTACTATACATTATTATTGTTTAGTGTATTTCTATTGTGTGTAAAGCACTTTTTGTAATAGTACTAATAAAGCACTATATAAACAAAGTATATAAATAAATAGTTCAAATGCAAACATTAACCAGTATCTAGGTAGCCAACCCAAAATGCAGACTTGTAATCAATCCTTTGTTTCCATGGTATAAACAGACAAATTAATCAACACTTAATGATTTATTACAAATAAACAAGCTGATTAAAAAACTAAATAAAAAATGTAAAATCCTCTCTAAAAATATATACAAAACAATATACTGAGGTATCATTTTAGACTGTTTTACAGTGCCATGGCAACATTGGAATCTCATATGACATGGATATTATGGGATTTGTGAGTGGCAGATAAATCTACAAATGTGTTTACATGGACCCTCAGTCATACATGTTTTAGCTCCATGAGGCTCCATGTAAATATACACACATTCAAACATTTTACATACAAATAATTTCCTTAAAAAATGCATAAGTCAAGACTGTTGGATCAAAGTGGGTCATTCATGTTGCAGATGAAAAGGAATTCATACCAAATCCATGTTTTGCACAAACATTTGTTGTGATGACACTTCAATCAAAACATGCAAAAACTGACTGGACTTGAAAAAATAATTATCAGACAACTTAATATGAACCTAATGCAAGTCATTAAATGTAGAAGTGTGGCAAGTCCATTTACTACAAAAGAATCAAGTCTGGCAATGAAACTGGATAGGATGAAGAAGCCATTTGGTGCCTTCTGGTGCACAAGTGTAAGAACGTCCACTTAAACGGACAAAGGTGAACGGCTTGAGTCACTCATTTCCACCTTATCCACTGTCTTGGTCTCCCTCTCCTGATGTTGCCTTTGTTCCTTCAGGTAGTTTCTGACCCCACGCTCAGTGAAGAACATCAGCACCGCACCGGCGCCGTACAGTATCGCTGTGATGAGCCCGAACAATGCCACGGCCGCGTCCGCGCCCCCGACTTCACAGTTCATCCAGGTGTAGCCCACCCTGGCATACATCCTCTCCCGTCGCTTACACACGTCAGTGCTGTTCACCTGGATGACAAAGTGGAGGTACAACCCCACCGCCACCACATAGAGCACCGCCCCCAGGCCCTGGAACACCAGCGCTCCAATCAGCAGCTTCGGGCCCAACAGGTGGGCAGGCTTGTTCCCGGAGACCACATATACGAGGGAGACAACACCGAATACGAGGGCAAATGCCACGCCCCCATAGACCCCAGGAGCTCTCATCTGGCTGTACTGCATATCCAGGTCCCTCACCTGCAATTAGATATGGGGTTAGGTTAGGCCCTGTGGGGCTACCGATAGAATGTTCAATGTCACCAAGTTTTGTCTGCCTCCAAAAGGACATCCTATTCTTTACATTTTCTTTTAAAAGAGCCCTCAAAAGCAATGCGCTACGTGGGAAACTGGGTGGGATTTGGGTAGACACGCCTAGTTTTGTACCTGCTGCAGCTCTTGGCCCTCGAAGGGGATGTTAGTGTTGAGGTTAAAGCTGCCCCCCGAGAGGCCACCCATAGCGGTCATGCCTGACATGGCCATCTGAGCAGCCACAACGCAGATCAGGACCAGTCCGTTGGTCAGGATTGAACAGATCAACACCATGCCTACAGGGAGAGAACGCACACACGGAGAAATGACAACAACCAGTCTTACCGGTACGAACCGGTCTGACAGGGGGGAGGGAGGGGTATGAGGAGGGGTTGTAGTATCGCTGGGCGGGTTTAGGTGAAGAGGGAAACTAAATTCTGACTGTACAACTCTGTCTGTGTGACTCAGTGTTCGGTCGACCACAGGTATTTTTTTTCCCCTAGCAAAGTATGACTTTCTCCAGGCTGGTACTTCTTGTGCTTTACACACCATCCCGAACCGACACTACCTACCTCTCCTGGAGCAGATATGAGTGCATTTGGAGCCGTCTTCATCCTCCCTTTGGACGCCCCGGATGTGCTTTGGAGGCGGTGGCCCTCTTGCTGAGTCCCTGTAATATGGGGGCTGAGAGGAGGACCTAGAGTGCGAGAAGAGGGAGAGGCTTAAAATCTTCAACCCTCAGTCTTAGCAGTGGATTTCTGTCCAGACATATGCTAATCTGCATCAGTGGTTGCCCTGTCTTAAGTATACTCTCATGTTCATTTCACCAGGAAGCCTATAGTCTTATAATTGAGAGCTCAATTGTTTTGGTTTTGTTCATTTGGATGCCGCTTCTCTCCTGCTCAATGCAGCAGCTACTCTACCTGCTGTCCACAGGAATCACAACAGATAGAAAATAACAATATCACAAAGTTGAAAAATAATACTACACAACAGTGTGTTTGTGGGGACCAAATTCCTCCATACAAGCGGCAAACTCTGACAAACAGGAAACAACTTGTGTTAGGTCTTGGTTAAGTTTAGGCATAAATGAAAGGCTATTGGTGTTTAGAGGGTTAGGGCATGTTGATTTCTTGAGGGTTAGGACCTCACAAGGATTTAAGAAAAAAACTGTGTGGAGGAGTTAAATTGGGTGGGAGCCAGCAGGAGCTCTGCATCTGTACATGCTACTCTGGGAGTAGCTGAGCCCCCATTCTTACACAGATCAGCAGTTGAACATTTTAGATACAAGTAGAAAGTAGGGGTCCCACACTTCCCATATCCCAGTTTTACCCCTCGTCTGTGTGTACCCCTGCGGATAAGTCAAGTATCCCCAGAAGTCCCTGTCCAAAACCACTGGACAACAGATCGTGCAGTCTTTCAACAGATCGTATAGTAGGGTAAGCGCAGTAATTATGTAATCCTGACTGCAAAC
Source organism: Esox niger (assembly GCA_016801105.1). Taxonomy (NCBI): domain Eukaryota; kingdom Metazoa; phylum Chordata; class Actinopteri; order Esociformes; family Esocidae; genus Esox; species Esox niger. Next base: position 6,546 of record JACXGJ010017609.1, read on the forward strand.
ATTTTGTGAAAGCACCTGTTGCTTGATGATTTTCTGTCATGGTGCGGCGGCTCCCGTCGAGGTCTGTTTTCCCGATGCTCACTGAGACCCCTTCCATTTCTCTCCCTTTCTCCTCGATGTGATCGAGACGCCTGGCTCATAACTGGACGGAAAAACACCTGAAGTCGACAAACGCTATAAACGCACCAAACACCCCCAACCTTTGGACTTGGTTACAGGTGTATCATCGCAAAACAAAATGCATTATAATATAAAGATACAATATGATTCGGTTAGTTTTGAAAGTATAAACACTTCGAAAAACTCTAAACCACGTCCTATTCTACAAGATCAAAGCAAGTCTGAACTGGGAATTGTTCCGAACGTGACATCAAGAAGTAAGTAACCAAAACATAACCACAAACATTTTGAGGCTCAGTTGAAATGTATGAAATACGTTAAAAAAAACTTACTGGGACTTAATATGATTCCATGGTGAATTATGAATCGGAAGATATAAACATTTTAGTTCGCTCTTCAAATATATATCCTACCTACCTGATCCTTGTTGTTCAGGTGACCGACTCCACCCTCTAGACGGAAGCGTTTAACTCGAATTGGGGGATTCCACATTTAGAAAATTCCGGTATAAAGAAGAAACGTACGCCGAGCTTGTTTACCATGTGTTGTTTCTCGGCTCGTTATCGTTGTGTTTATAATGATTCTTGACAATGACAGCCTAGCAGGCTCTGTCTTTGGCCAAGCGATGACCAGCGTCAATTGGCCGCTTTGTCTGATTGTCGTCCCATCTCCACGAAAGAACCCTCTGTTAGGGGGTGTAGTGGGATTGAACCCTTGGAATGCCTTTGCTATGAAAAGATGAGATAGTTTAAATTCATAATACGCGGATGATTTTCAGTGACTATGACAATAGGACGATTTGTTCACAGGCATTAGACGCGCAACTGATGTCTAACATGTCTGTGTAATGTCATGTTGAAACTATTGTTCACATCAATAGATTAATATAAATGTGGCTTGTTATCCATGTGGTTTTATACATGGAACTGAGCCAGTGCCTTTAATTCCAAGCAAATTAATAAAAAGACTATTATTTGCTCGCAATGAATTCCCGAATGAGGACCGAATACAAGAACAGAAAGCTTTAAACATGGTTGCTCTCATTAGGCTAACTTCATTTCTGAGATTTTTACCAGAAAATAATCAAATAAGATGTAATAATGGATTAATTCAGACCAGGGACCCTAGGTGAGTGCATTTGCCTAGCAGGTAGACACAAAAAAACTAAAGGGTTTCTACGTCTACCCCAAAGATGTATAATATTTACGCCTGCCCCTACTTAGGAACAATTTATTTCCTGCATTTCTTAATTTCTCCAGTTGATGGCAGTAATTTCCTTTATGAAGGTAATTTGTCCACCATAGAAAGCCTCTCTTCCGGTAGACACCGTAGCTACAGATGCGTAGCTTCAAAACAACGCTCTTTCTATGTAGCAACATTACATGTAATCATATGTTATCATCTGAGACAGGTCAGATGATCCATTTCGAATAATCAGTCATTGATTCGTGTTACTAGGAGGACGCTGATAACGCAGCTGGCCGCAAGGGTCGGCCATCTAACCCTGTGGGCCCGGCATGTTGCTCTTGGCTGTTAGCAGTAGGCTGAGGGGGTTGCGGTACCCCCAAGTAATTCGGTTGGTGACCAACATTGGTAAACGGACTAAAGTCACCTACACACAAGGACAGAGCCCAGAACCTCGCATCCGGGAATACTTTTATTTCATTGACCACCAAGGACAGGTGAAAGTCTTACACAATTTAAAAACAGCAAGCAATTATATTAAACTAAGCTAAAAATCCTCTGTTTTTACCACAGCTATTCCTTGATGACACTAAGGTGAAGAACTTTGTCACATGCTTCAAAGGTATTCCCCCACACAAATCCCTTGTACTTAGATAACCTGTTCAGACACATTCTCACAGTTCAGCCTTATCAAACACAGAGTTGACATTGTCAAGTTGGAAGAGTTTTGTATCAGTGTTCCATTACATCATATGTGGTCTTATTTGACAAAACATTCATGCACTCTCCTGATTTCAGGATGTTTACCATGTTGTTTATACGCTGTACTGATTCAATACACAGTCTGCATAATTATTAGGCAAGTGAGTATTCTGATTGTAGCATTATTTCTATGCACATTTTACGACTCCAAACCGTATAAACTTAAATGTTCATTGGATTGAATCATTTTCAAGTACAATGTATTGGTGTAATGATGGAGGGTGTGGCAACAGTGAATAACACCTTATATCAAGGTGTCCATAATTATTAGGCAGCTTTATGACCTGAGGTAAAATTGACCAAAAATGAGATTAAACTGACACTAAAAAGTCAGAAATTGTAAAAGGCCTTTCAGACAGATGCAACACTCTTGAAATAGCTAAACTATTGAGGCGTGACAACTGGACACTTAAACGTTTGTTGCGAATAGTCAACTGGGGTGCAAAAATTGTATCGAGAAGAAAATATGCAAATTAACTGCAAAAGACTTGAGAATAATTAAACGCGAAGCTACCAGGAATCCATTATCCTCCAGTGCCACCATATTCCAGAATTGCAACCTACCTGAAGTGTCCAGAAGTACAAGGTGTCAAGTGCTCAGAGACATGGCCAATGTGAAGAAGGGTGAAAGAACACCACCACTGAATAAGATGCATATGTTGAAGCATATGGATGGGGCAGAGAAATACCGGAAGAGAGTTTCTGGAAGACACTTCCTTCAAGCAGTGGTACAGGAAGAAGTCCTCAGCATTCAAGAAGGCCATGTTCTTTATGCAGGACAATGCTCCATCACGTACATCAAAGTACTACACTGCTTGGCTAGTAAACAAGGGCTTCAAAGATACCCGAAAAATTACCTGGCCCCCTTTCTTACCTCTTGAGGACTTGAGGACCCTTCTCTAATGTGAGATTTTTCTACCATACAATCAATCTTGAGGCATATGATTTGCCTAATAATTGTGCAGGCAGTGTATGCAGTAGGCCCACACAGCCTATAGCTGTGTGTGTGTGTGTGTGTGTGTCATGTGCCAGAGATTATGTACTGAGCATTACTGTTAACATGTGTGTAGGAGGCCCACCTAATTACATTACAACCTCTACCCCAAACGTTAGAAATCCACATTGAGAACACGCAAAGGAATGTACATGTTCCTGTAATATACTGTTTGGCACTATACTATTGTTATATGTTTTTCTGAACTCTCCCTCTGCTTCATCTTATGACACCAGACTGACTGCTGCTTGTCACCTTTCTCTTCAGAATGTGAGAGCAACATCAAGCTGGGTTAATGATGCTCAATTATCTAATGGTCTGAGCCTCTCACATCCACCTCTCCCTGTAGTTCTTTGTGTTCCTCCTTTTTCAGTCTCTCAGCTCTTCCTCTCACTCAGCGTGCAATGAGTTGACCGAGTGTTTAAGTCAAACCGCTGTTATTCCATAGTGCCCTGCCAACGTGGTTTTGAATCTCGTCAGATTGGTGACAGATCGTGGTTAGACCATCCGACCAGTAACCAAACATTTCCTAGATCGATTCCCTGACAGAAAAAATCTGATACTCTGTCCTTAATCGGTACAGTTAACCCCAATTCCTCCCTGGGAGCCAATGTGGTATCATTTGGAAGGATTGTTTTAAAAGTAGAAGTCAACATTCATTTGCCCTTTGTTCTCTCCCTATATCTGCAGACAAAGACTTCCTGGTCTTCTTCTTCAACCGTCTCCGTCGAAATGAGTGTGGGCGGTACCAGGATCACTTCCCCTTCCTGTCGCTCTGTGGACGCGAGAGAAACTTCCTCCGCTGTGATGATCGCCCGCTGGTCTTCACCCACCTGATGCCAGCTGTCAGAGGTACAGTAAATCAGTCAGACAATCAGTCTGTCAATCAGTCAGACAATCAATAAAAGAATCCGCCAACGGCATTTATTCATAAAGTCCTTCATGACGGCTGCTAGAGCCAGAAGTGCTTGATTGATTCATTTATTAAAACCCTCATAGATCCAGGCTATTTTAGGCCGGATTTCACTACATGCACATTTGGGGTCCTAGAATCATTTCTGTAACAGATATAATCTATTATGATGCATTGAGGTGCTCACAACCCCTTGGGCTACAAAAGAAACACATAAAAACTGACTTTTTGGAAAATATTTTGAATCCTCATCTCTTAGAATGGCAAAAACAATTTTTACGATACAAATTTCTTCAAAATATTATGCTAATTTATTTTTCAAATATGTATGGAGTTTTGTGGGATAGTTATTTTCTGATATTTCCATGCCTTTATAGTGATATTACAGTGTTTTAGGTTGAAATAAATGAATAAAATAAATAATAGAAGCTCAAAAAATATAGACACCCCAATAAAAGTCACTTCCTGTACCTAGAAATAAACCC
>JACXGJ010017610.1:0-11191 GCA_016801105.1 Esox niger
TCCAGGGTGGTTTAGGGTGGGGTTGTGGTATTTTCTAGTCCAGAATGGTTTAGGGTGGGGTTGGAGTATTATCTAGTCCAGGGTGGTTGAGGATGGGGGTAGTATTATCTAGTCCAGGGTGGTTTAGGGTGGGGTTGGAGTATTATCTAGTCCAGGGTGGTTTAGGGTGGGGTTGTAGTATTATCTAGTCCAGGGTGGTTTAGGGTGGGGTTGTAGTATTATCTAGTCCAGGGTGGTTTAGGGTGGGGTTGGAGTATTATCTAGTCCAGGGTGGTTGAGGGTTCGGGGATAGGATTAGATAGTCCAGGGGGGTTTAGATTGGGGGGGAAATGCAAGTGTCTAATTCCAGCATAAGGAGATTATACGTCCATACAAACTGATGGTCAGACCAGACAGAAAGTTAATATGGTGAATTTACAGAGTTAGAGCCCCCATGTTCATAGCATTAGGGCCTTGTGTTCCTTTACTTGCATTCTACACTGCTCAAAAAGATGAAGGGAAAACTTAAATCACACATCGGGTCTCCATGAAGGATATAAATGAAAAATCTAAATCTTTACTCGACATTCTGTAATTCAAATTAAATGGCGTAACAACAGTCAATGGAAACCAAAATCACTTGAAGTCTGGATTCAAACTGCAATTGAACATCAAAGTAAACAATTGAAATCACAGGTTGTTCAAACTAGTGTGAATTTCAGCCTGGCAACTCCTGATGAGACGGCGGATGGTGTCCTGGGGGATTCAGGAAGGGACCCACAGTGGAGCCTGCAACCAGAAGAGACCCACAGTGGAGCCTGCAACCAGAAGAGACCCACAGTGGAGCCTGCAACCAGAAGAGACCCACAGTGGAGGGTTCTTTTGGCCTCCCCAGACCATCACTCACAGACCACCAAATTGGTCCTACATCATGTTTCAGGCAGCATAACATTGATAATGGCGTCTCCAGACTCTTTCTCTTCTGTCAAATGTACTCCGTGTGAACCTGCTCTCATCTGTGAAGAGAACGGGACACCAATGGCTGACCTACTAATTCTGGTGTTCTCTGGCAAATGCCAGTCGAGCTGCACGGTGCTGGGCTGTGAGCACAGGTCCCACTAGAGGACGTTGGGCCCTCATGCCACCCTCATAGAGTCTGTTTCTGACAGTTTGGTAAGAAACATCAATCAATCAAAAGTATTTTATAAAGCCCTTTTTTACATCACAAAGTGATTTCACAAAACACCCGGCCTTAAACCCCAAGGAGCAAACAACAGTAGTGATGAACTTCAGTGGCTAGGAAAAACTCCCTAAGAAGGCCAAAATGTAGGAAGAAACCTAGAGAGGAACCAAGCCCAGAAGGGTGACAAGTCCTCTTCTGGCTGTGCCGGGTGAACATTTTAAGATTCCAAAATGTAATAGTTAATCGATGCATGTGAGCTGAGCCCAGAGTCAATTTAAACCTAGTCCAGATCGGCGGCAGGATCAGACCAGGACAGGGACAGATGGAAGGGGGGGTGGACATGCACGCCAGTAACCTGCTGGAGGTCATTTTGTGGCGCTCTGGCAGTGCTCCTCCTGTTCCTCCTCACCCAAAGGAGCAGATACTAGTCCTGCTGCTGGGTTGATGCCCTTCTACGGCTCTGTCCAGCTCTCCTCGTGTAACAGCCCGTCTCCTGGTATCTCCTCCATGCTCTTCAGACTGTACTGCAAGATACAGAAAACCTTCTGGCGACAGTACATGTGGATGTGCCATCATGGAGGAGCTGGACTGCCTGTGCAACCTAAATGGGCTGCAGATACCACTTCATGCTACCAGTGGTGACAAGGACACTAGCTGAATGCAAATCTAGAGAAGAATCAGTCAGGGAAGATAAGGAGAGAGCAATTGTCTGTGGCCACCACCTGCAAAACCATTCCTTTTTTGGGGGGGTTGTCTTGCTGTTGCCTCTCCAGTGCAGCTGTTGTCACTTTCATTTGCACCAAAACAGGTGACACTGATTCACAATCACTTCTGCTTCCTAACTGGACTGATTGATTCCCTGAAGTTTATTTGACTTGGTGTTTTACTGTGATTACGTGTTCCGTTTTTTGGAGAATTGTACAAAGCAAACATCTAGAAATTAATCCTTTACTGTTATATTAATGTATAATGTAGATTGTCAGCATACATACATGGACTTCTGGTTATGGATCCATATGAATATGTATGATGGAGCTCTAGAATGCTGAATGTCTGCTTTAATGTCAGGAAATTAAAGCACATTTTGAACAGAGCTGACACAGATATTGGTCCATAACTGTTTCTTTATTTGCTGGGTGTTCTTGTTTTGCTGGGTGTATTTGTTTTCCTCGTGTGCATACACAAGGCAAAATACTCTGACAACCGTCCAAATGATTTAGAAACTGAAAATCATGCAAACTATATGCGGCTCATCTGTGAATCGTGGGTAAGGTGGTGTTATGTTTTGGGAATATATGGCTCACTTGTAGCCATTGACGATAAATCTGCTGATGGCTGCAGACAGATGAATTGAGGTACAGAAATATCTTGTCTGCCCAGATTAGACGAAGTGCCTCTAAACTCAGTATAAAGGGTTACATTATGTAACAAGACAATACCCCCCATCACTGCCATGGAGTTTCCCTGCATAAAAAGTGAAAAGCTCTGGCCAATTTAATCACCTAATCTGAATCCAGCTGAGTATGGATTGTACAGGGAAGACACCAAAGCCATGAAACAAATGTTAACCTCTGAGTGCAAAAAGTACAATTTCAAATTGCAAAGGGAAATGAGCAAACACATACATACAATCCTCTGGTCTATTGACTTTGGTGTTTGTTCCTCACTGGCTGTTCTTATCACAATATGTCCCACATTTTCCTACAATGATGGCACCCTCTGGTATTACACCTAGTGGATAAGGGGAATGTCATTATTTGAAGTTTCTCTCCTGTCTTTCCCTCTGTCCTTCTAACTCTGTCCATAACCCCAGCCACCTCTCGACTGAGTGGAAATCCCTGTGGAGCAGGGAAGTGGTTACAGCGCCATCTAGTGAGGAGGAATGGAGGCCTGTCACCACCCGACCGGTCCACAGCTGCCTTTTTAAGCCGTCAACATGGGCCAACTCTCTGAGGACTGGCAGCTGGACCATGTTGAATGTCCCTGTGTCCCAACTGACACCCTGTTCCCTACAACCTGCACTACTTTAGCCCTGGGTACATCTCCCAGGGCCCGGGCAGGCGGGTCCAATGTAGATGGCTGGGGTCATTTGGGACATATCAGGATTCCGTCCTTACTAATCTAATTCCCTCTTCCTGCAAGTCTCTCAGTGATCTTTTTTAGAATCCACTGTGGCAGTTAGGATCCCCGCCCCCTCCTTGTTCCAGCCTAGCGCTTCCGTTGACCCCTGACCGCTGACCTTTTGACTGAATGGTTGATCTGTCTGGGATTTCTTTGAGGAGAGGAGGAGTAATTAGCAAAGGAGGTCTGGATTCTGTTGAGAGTTGCTCATTGTAGCCTTAAGAGCCGTGTCTGCTTTCTGTAAGAGCTTTTCTATGTTTGCTCACCAATTCTATGTTTATTTAATATGTTTATTAGAATGATTCTATTTGAACTGTTTGTCGATTCAGTAAAACTGGGAAATAGATATACCATGTATGCAATAACATTAGATATTCCCTATCATACAGTAGTTACATATGTATATAAACATAGTTACATGTTTAAATACATAATCCAAGACTGGTAGTCTGGTAGAAGATATACTTTAATATAGAGTAATAACAAGACCAGTCTAGTAGTAGATAGACTTTAATATAGAGTAATAACAAGACCAGTCTAGTAGTAGATCGACTTTAATATAGAGTAATAACAAGACCAGTCTGGTAGTAGATAGACTTTAATATAGAGTAATAACAAGACCAGTCTAGTAGTAGATAGACTTTAATATAGAGTAATAACAAGACCAGTCTAGTAGTAGATAGACTATAATATAGAGTAATAACAAGACCAGTCTGGTAGTAGATAGACTTTAATATAGAGTAATAACAAGACCAGTCTGGTAGTAGATAGACTTTAATATAGAGTAATAACAAGACCAGTCTGGTAGTAGATAGACTTTAATATAGAGTAATAACAAGACCAGTATGGTAGTAGATAGACTTTAATATAGAGTAATAACAACTACCAGCCCCCCCTTGACCAATTAACTTTCACCTTCTAACTACCAGACCAATTAGCTTTCACCTTCTAACTACCAGACCACTTAGCTTTCACCTTCTAACTACCAGACCAATTAGCTTTCACCTTCTAACTACCAGACCAATTAGCTTTCACCTTCTAACTACCAGACCACTTAGCTTTCACCTTCTAACTACCAGACCACTTAGCTTTCACCTTCTAACTACCAGACCAATTAGCTTTCACCTTCTAACTACCTGACCAATTAGCTTACACCTTTTGAGAAAAGCAGCAGTTTGGGAAATGGATGAAATGAAAAAGGAAATATGTTGACTGCAATACATTGTTTTTGTGGGATTGAACTTTAACTTGGCCAATGGTCTGCAGAGCTTCTATAAGATTATTGGGTGAAACTGAGCAATGATGGTTTACTCTGTATGAGCCTTAAGGCAAACTGTGTCCTTTGCAGTGAGCAGGCAGTGTTTGGTTTGTCCCAGGCTGAGATGGTTGGTGATGGATCAAGCAGGGGCATTTACTTCCCCTCTGGCCAGCCTGCCTGGTGGGCTGTACATGGCTAATGAGAGTATAGTCAGGAGCCATTTAACTCCCCTCCCATCCTGTTAATTTAAGACCTTCATTTAGATTGTCTTTTGGGGGCACTTAGGATAATTCTTGGTTAATTGAAATGGAGCATGTCAAATTGGAGCCTCATTACAATCTTTATGAAATGATATACAATATCTCTGAAAAAATATATCGCTTTTGTATGTTTCTCATTCTACTCTAAAAAAGAATGGATTTATGTGTCACAGATCACCATGTTCAACAACAAAGTTCTCATATAATTTGTCAATCAAATATTTTTTTTAATGTGATATGTTAATAAATTTGCCCACCTGAATTAGAAATTGTACACTGGTGTTTTTACCATGTAAGCAAGTCTATCGCCACTGTCACTGAGAGGAAGACACAAAGTAGTGGTATTAATGATGGCTTTCTGCAAACATGTTCAAATCATTGATGAGGGTCTTGGTTGTGCCTTATTTTGTATTTGATGCATGTAAAACGTTAATGAAGGTCTCTGTGTTAGGACAGGATTCATGCCACAAATGTTAAAATGCAAGCATAAGGAAACGGGGAAACTAAACCAAAGCGTTCTTGTTAAAACGTGGCCATTGACTGTTTACAAGGTAAAGACACCATCGTGTGATTTTGTTATCAGGGTGAAATATCCCTTTATAAGAACTGTATGAATCCCTTGAAGATGGGAATCATTCTCCTGCTGCATAAGATTTGAAGACCGAAGAACAAGGTTCTCTTATCTACCGTTCCATTTTAGTAAAATTAGTTTTTCACTGTTTCACTCCTTAGAAGTTAAAATAAAAACATCCAGGAAAAGCTTTTCCATTCCAATCAGATGTAGATGAGAGATTTTATCATGGAGACAAGTCATGCCACATTCTAGTATATCTGAGTATATAGGAAGACTCCCTCCACCTCCATGAATATAGCATGAATTGTTCTCTTTTTCTCTCTTCCTCACCCTCATAATTTATGTTAGCATATCTGAATGTAGCACAACACTCCTCGCTCTCTCCTTCCACAGCCTTCATGTCTAAATCCAGCATGACTTCTGTGTAATCCTAATATGAGTTGCTTTCTTTCATTATGGAAGTCATAGATAAGACAAAAGAACTGTTGCTCTTGGATAATATGCGTGTCTTAAATGTAATGTTAATACTATTTATTATTCATTACAATGGAATGTAAGTAGACGCGTACTGTACCGCAATAATGGATCCAGGGTGATTATTATGCATGGGCTTGTTTCCAACCAAGCTTTTCTTAACCACCAAGTACTTGATTCTCATATGCATGATTACTATAAGCTTCACAGAACGCTTTCTTTCCTTTGGGATTCAAGTGGCAGTTAGCAGTCAACTCCTGTGTGTGTGTGTGTGTGTGTGTGTGTGCCAGTGTGTGTGTGCCAGTGTGTGTGTGCCAGTGTGTGTGTGTGTGTGGTGGTAGTGAACTACTGAAGACAGATTGGAGCCCTCTCACTCGCCCACATCCATGGTGCAAATGATACCCTGTTCCAATAAGTGTTCCTCACTGCTGACCACAGCCTCGGTCCAAAGAAGTGGACTGTGAAGGCGACAGAGTGTGGTTTGGGACGCAGCCTGACTGTGGAGATTAGGATTACTGTCAGCCGGAGATACAATAAAAGTGTATTACTCACTTTTCTGTGGCTGGCAGCTTCAACCCCTCGTAGAGATAGACTCTCTTCACCCCCCACACGCACACACACACACACACACACACACACACACACACACACACACACACAGAGCCTTTCCAGGGCTAGTCTGGTCTGCCACCTCTCATGTCCAAGACAAGCTGGCAGTGCTGATATGAGTAATGTTACAGGCTGGAGACCTGGGAAAGGGCCACTCCACAGCCCCTCAGAACAGATCATCTGTAAAGGGCCAGATGAGTGGAAAAGGGCTTATTCATTTAGATGAAAGGAATCAGTTACTATACGTGTGTCCCTGCTGGCACCCTGGGGTGGTGTCCTCAGTGTGGGGTGGTGTCGTCAGTGTGGGGTGGTGTCGTCAGTGTGGGGTGGTGTCGTCAGTGTGGGGTGGTATCGTCAGGGTGGGGTTGTGTCGTCAGGGTGGGGTTGTGTCATCAGGGTGGGGTGGTGTCGTCAGTGTGGGGTGGTGTCCCAGTGTGGGGTGGTGTCCCAGTGTGGGTTGGTGTCCCAGTGTGGGGTGGTGTCGTCAGTGTGGGGTGGTGTCGTCAGTGTGGGGTGATGTCGTCAGCGTGGGGTGGTGTCGTCAGCGTGGGGTGGTGTCGTCAGCGTGGGGTGGTGTCGTCAGCGTGGGGTGGTGTCATCAGTGTGGGGTGGTGTCGTCAGTGTGGGGTGGTATCATCAGTGTGGGGTCAGTGTCCCAGTGTGGGGTCAGTGTTTTTCTGGAACACAGTTAGTCTGGTGGTTAGTCTAATAGCTAGTCTGTTATTAGTCTAGTAGTTCATTTTGTGGTTAGTCTAATAGCTAGTCTGTTATTGGTCTAGTAGTTCATTTGGTGATTAGTCTAATAGCTAGTCTGTTATTAGTCTAGTAGTTCATTTGGTGGTTAGTCTAATAGCTAGTCTGTTATTAGTCTAGTAGTTCATTTGGTGATTAGTCTAATAGCTAGTCTGTTATTAGTCTAGTAGTTCATTTGGTGATTAGTCTAATAGCTAGTCTGTTATTAGTCTAGTAGTTCATTTTGTGGTTAGTCTAATAGCTAGTCTGTTATTAGTCTAGTAGTTCATTTTGTGGTTAGTCTAATAGCTAGTCTTTTATTAGTCTAGTAGTTCATTTGGGGATTAGTCTAATAGCTAGTCTGTTATTAGTGTAGTAGTTCATTTGGTGATTAGTCTAATGGTTTATTTGGTTGTTAACATGTTGGTTAGTCTGGCCGGATTAGGTAAGGGCCCATTTGTGCAAGCTTTTCCGTTTAGGTAAAATGTTGCAATCATTAACTGTGACTCTATGGAACAGTTGAATGTCTTACTCGTCTTTAATTGACTTGTCATCCCTGCCCTAAATATCCAGGAAGCCACATGATAGTGGTAGTCAGATTCAGATCATGGGCATTGATACCTTCTCATTATTTAACCAAATGAGAGGGAAGCACTGGAAGCTACTGGAGAAAATACTATCTAGGCAGGTTAATTTGGGGTTCATTGAATTACTTCATGAATTAGCTCCATGTCGTAAAGAATGGCTGGGGTTGGAGTAATATAATAATGAAATAAAACTTTTCAAAAAGTGTGGAAGCTTGAGTATGTCACAAATGGTACCCTCTTCCCTTACAGACCAATGTCTCTGATGAAACATAGAGCATTTTAATAGGAATAGGGAAGTATTTTGGACAAAACCAGCCAATATATATTACCTGCAGGGTAATTAAAGAAAAGTATTGCTGCAAATTACATGTCCCTTTGTATTCAGCAAGACAAGATTCTCCGGGTTATAAAACCTGGAATGACCGACGCATGGCCAATGGAGAGGAGAAGAGAGGAGAGGAAGGAGAGACGCGAGCAGGACATCATGATTTTATCTGTTAAGAGAGTAATAAAGACAATGACAAGAAGAGGAAAATATTAAAAAGAAGTGGGAGAGAGGGAGAGATAAAGAACATTTTAAATGAAGAAAGGAAGATCAGGTTGTGGAAGATAATGAAGAGTATAAGAAGAAAATAAAGGAGAGGAGGACGAAACCGTGACCCTTTTTGGAGTAGAGTAGATGATGAGACTAGAATATGCAGGAGAGGCTTATAGATTAGAGATGGAGAAAAATATATAGAACATATGAAGGTGTAGAAAATAAAGGATGTGTAGATAAAAAATGGAAGATATAGGAGAGGAATTTAAAGGAGAAGATAAAAGAGTAGAACATGAAGAAGTAAAAGATAATGGATGGGAAGATAAAGAGGATAATAGAGGAGATTAAGAATCATCCATCCATTCTCTCCACATCAAGTTCTTCCTTAATTCATTCTATTTTTCTCTTAATGAATGTTCATTTTTTAATCATTGGTGAGGATATACATTTGATACTGATACAGCATTGAGGGTTTGGAGGTGAAGGCAGTGGGTTTCCGCGGTTGAGCGAGTGAGTCCGTGTTTGGTCATCCGCTTGTGCGTGTGCACATTGACATGCTTGCATATCTGGGCCGTTATTGCTTGTTACTCCCCATGTCACAACGTTTGGTTGGCTCTCCAGAAGACTCCGTCCCGAGTCCGTCTCACACCAACCCCTCGTGACCAATCACTGGGATTACTGTCGAAGTTGGTGTCCACTGTGATGAAGTAACTTTATAAATTATGGAGGAAGAAAATCGGGAGATAGAATGAGGGAGAGAAAATGGAGGAGGGAACGAGAAGAGAGAACAGGGGAGAGAATGGAGAGAGAGAACAGGGAGAGACAGTTTAGTGAGAGGAGAGAACGAAGACAATATGGGGGGAGACAGATAATTATAGAATAGAATGTAGGAATATAATACAGCATCTGAGTAGAAATATCTTCCTCACGTCTCAGCCAAGCCATAATTCAACTATTTCAGTCTGGTTTGGAGGAAGTCATTGTTAGGAAACTGGATTTTATTCCCAGACCAAATCACCTCCAGGCCTCTATTCTGATGTGCAGTACAGACTTGTATCCTGTCAGTCTTTCCTTAAAATGAATGTGACCTATCAGTAGCTTTAAGAGCAACGGTATTTACAATATCGAGTGATTTGTTTTTCACTCACATTAGCCCCTGACCAACTGTCCTGTAGTCTGTGTCAGAACGATCTAGAACTCGTCTGACACCATAGCCAATCAGGCTTCAAGAAGGATCATCCAACCGATATCAACCCACTCTGTCAGAGGCCCCTCCTACTGCCCAGGCTGACTCTGTTTATCATCCTCCAAGATCTATACACTGCTGTAGACACTGAATGATCAGATTGTCCATAGCTGGCCACTCCTACCAGGTGACATGGAGGTGATCAGTATCTGTCCTGGATCCATTTACTACTGGTATCCCCCTGGGCCCAGATCTAGGTCCTCTCCTTGTCTCTGATACAGATTAAGCAACCATTAGCGAACAGCACCTATATGCTGTCAAAATTACATTCAGTCAAAAATTCAAATGATATGAATATGAATAAAACCCAAAAGGTTTTAGACAAAATTAATAATAAAATAATGCAGCAGCACAATACCTCAAACCCAATCTTGACAGGATCGAGCTGGTACAAAATATCTCCATCAGGGTGAACAACTTCATAGTAGCCCCCTCCCAGCTGAAGAAACGTGACATTACCCTGGACAACAAATGCTCTGTGTTTGTCTGTAAACCGTAAAGATTCCATATCTCAGTGGTGAGAATATGATTATAGACTACTCTCAATTCCTTATTCATGTCTCTGTCTCACGTGGAGTTGAGCAGTTTTACCATTAACCGAATGGTTTCCTGATTGTCACGGTCGTGACGTTGTGGAGATACGGACCAGGCGCAGGCAAGTGTGGCAGTCGGTGAGGTCTTTATTTACCAACACAAAAACAACAGAACTGAAAACACAGAGCACTTGATAATAACACTGAGGTAATGCAAACATACTGTAACATGGAACAATGACTGACAACTGAGAGGAGCAGAGGAGAAACATTTAAACACATACTAATTACCTAATTGGGACCCGGTGTGTGAGACAATTGGGGACAAGACAAATGAAGGAGACCGGGATGAGTTTGTGACCATTGGGATGTTAGGAAGAGTGGGAGATGACAGAGCAGTCCGTCACGTCATCATCACACTGATCGAATCCCAATGCTGGTCAAGCAATAAATCTGTAACTTTCTCCTTGGGCCAAACAGTTAACCCTAATTGTCCCTGTACATTTGGAAAAGAACATCTGTTAACTGAATGTCATCCTGAGTAAGAACATCTGCTAACTGAATGTCATCCTGAGTAAGAACATCTGCTAACTGAATGTCATCCTGAGTAAGAACATCTGCTAACTGAATGTCATCCTGAATCTGCTAACTGAATGTCATCCTGAGTAAGAACATCTGCTAACTGAATGTCATCCTGAGTAAGAACATCTGCTAACTGAATGTCATCCTGAGTAAGAACATCTGCTAACTGAATGTCATCCTGAGTAAGAACATCTGCTAGCTGAATGTCATCCTGAGTGAGAACATCTGCTAGCTGAGGAAAACGTCAAATGGAAGTGGCGGAGGGTTCTGAGTTTGAGTGTAGACATTCTCTGATCTGCTCTCTAATTTCTCTCTTGGTCTTTCTATCCTCTTTATCTTTTCTGACCTTCTGACAACACTAACCCACCCCCTCCCTCGGTTCCACTGCCCCTCCCTCGGTTCCACTGCCCCTCCCTCGGTTCCACACCCCCTCCCTCGGTTCCACGCCCCCTCCCTCGGTTCCACGCCCCCTCCCTCGGTTCCACGCCCCCTCTCTCGGTTCCAATGCCCCTCCC
>JACXGJ010017611.1:0-10991 GCA_016801105.1 Esox niger
GAGGCCCAGCCACAGGGCGCTCTGCTCGGGTTGAGGCCCAGCCACAGGGCGCTCTGCTCGGGTTGAGGCCCAGCCACAGGGCGCTCTGCTCGGGTTGAGGCCCAGCCACAGGGCGCTCTGCTCGGGTTGAGGCCCAGCCACAGGGCGCTCTGCTCGGGTTGAGGCCCAGCCACAGGGCGCTCTGCTCGGGTTGAGGCCCTGCCACAGGGCGCTCTGCTCGGGTTGAGGCCCTGCCACAGGGCGCTCTGCTCGGGTTGAGGCCCAGCCACAGGGCGCTCTGCTCGGGTTGAGGCCCAGCCACAGGGCGCTCTGCTCGGGTTGAGGCCCAGCCACAGGGCGCTCTGCTCGGGTTGAGGCCCAGCCACAGGGCGCTCTGCTCGGGTTGAGGCCCAGCCACAGGGCATTCTGCTCGGGTTGAGGCCCAGCCACAGGTGAGCTCTCAGGGGAGTCAGATTCCTAACTGGGGAGCTGCTTGTGTGGAGCTCTCAGGGGAGTCAGATTCCTAACTGGGGAGCTGCTTGTGTGGAGCTCTCAGGGGAGTCAGATTCCTAACTGGGGAGCTGCTTGCGTGGAGCTCTCAGGGGAGTCAGATTCCTAACTGGGGAGCTGCTTGCGTGGAGCTCTCAGGGGAGTCAGATTCCTAACTGGGGAGCTGCTTGCGTGGAGCTCTCAGGGGAGTCAGACTCTTTATCTGTGTTTTGTGTCATTTTCTCCGTAAGACAGAGGTCAACACATTCCAGCCTATAAGCTAATGCTGTTGTGGTGGTGGAAGTACCTAGCGTCACTAAGGAGCGTCTGCCTGGGAACAGTGTTGTGGGTGGGGAGGTATGACCACGATGGGTCCCAGTGAATCACTGGTTACGAGTCTGGTTGTGTTGATTGTACCCTGGCAACAGGACTGAGCTGGTGATAGTGTGGTTTGGCCCGGAGAAGTGGAAGCTGCTAGTCACTCCACTGGTCATGGATCAGTCTTGTATTTTCCAACACATTTTTAATAAGGGAATATGGGGGGGGCTTGGGAAAGGAGGGGGGGTGGGGGGAGGGGGTTGGGAGGGGGGGGGGGGGGGGGGGGGGGGGGGGGGGGGGGGGGGGGGGGGGGGGGGGGGGGGGGGGGGGGGGGGGGGGGGGGGGGGGGGGGGGGGGGGGGGGGGGGGGGGGGGGGGGGGGGGGGGGGGGGGGGGGGGGGGGGGGGGGGGGGGGGTGTGGGGGGGGGGGCGGGGGGAGGGCTTGGGGGCGTCGGAGATCTCTGGCTCTTTAACAGCAGCGCGGTTGGAAAGAGGGAGTTGCCTGGTTCAGGTGGGATTTCAACTAAAGCAGATTGTTTTGAGAACATCATTTGAGGAGCCTGATTCATCTCATGAAGACAATAGTTCTGACTATTGGTTGGCCTGTCATGTTATAGTGCTTTTGAGCGCTTTGAAACTCAATGAAAAGTGGTTGATAATGTATTCCTATTATTAATAAGTTAAATTGAAAATGTATCAACTGCAGTGGGATGTCATTAATGGATACGATAGCAGACTGATTTTAAAGATATCTAACATTAGTAAGTAAATGTTGGCGGGAGTGGGCTTACGTCCAGATGTTCTCGTCCTGTTGTCCAACAACTGGCAGTAATAAAAGGAGTAAGGACGGAAACAGAGGATGGCCCTGGTTCTTCCCACTGTTTCCTATTCTCAACCTGGTCCCCTCAGGCTGCTGGCAGGCCTCGCCACCTCAGGCTGGGGTCTGGAAAATGTAATAGGGTCTTTATAAAATACATTTGATTGACTGTCTGTGTCTCTCACTATTTCTCTCTGTCTAACTCTATTTGTCTGTCCATCTCTTTCTTTCTCTGTCTCCCTCACTCCATTTCTGTCTGTTATTAGGCCCCTAGTTGAATGTAGTTATTTAATGCAGTTGTCCTTAAATGCACTCACACACACACACACACACACACACACACACACACACACACACACACAAACACAATAATGCCAGATACAGATGATATGTCTTGTGATACACCTTTATGCTGCTGGTCAGATGCTCTATCTTTCTCTCTCTCTGTCTGTCTCTCTGTCTCAGTTTTTTTTCAATGACATTTTAATTGCTTTATTGGCAGGAAAATCATTGTGTAAGTATTGCCAAAGCACTAGTGTATGCCATATACATTGTTCTAAAATAAACCAATACATATTTGTGAGATAATAACAATACTTAATACTGTCTCTCTTTCTCTCTCTCTCTGTCTCTCTCTGTCTCTCTCTCTCTCTCTCACACACACACACACACACACACACACTTGTTTTGGTAGGCGCCCCCCTCCCATCACCACTCTGCTGCCTGCCTGTTGTCTTGTTGTCTCTGACATCATCTCACAAACATGTCTGGTCACATTGGATTGTGCCACATTCCACAATGATCATATCTCCAAGGTGATGCCACTCATGCTCTTGTTCTGTCTCTGCTTCTGTCTCCCTGTGTGTCTCTCTTTTTCTGTCTGTATTTGTCTTTCTGTGTACACTCTCCTTCTGCCTGTCCTTACTTAGTTACCAATTACCCATATTTCAGAGTGTGTTTGAACTGTGTGTGTGTTTGATAGAAGAAATGGAGGAAGTTTGTGTGTGTGTGTGTGTGTGTGTGTGTGTGTGTGTGTGTGCACACGCGGTGTTGTTTTGGAGAGGGGCTCTGGGAAGACCTTGTCCTCCAAGGGCAGACCAGAACGCCTCCTAGTTCCTGCTTTGACAGACAGCCGACATACACACACACACACACACCCCCAACATACACACACACACCCGATATACACACACAAACTTTTCCTTGTTCCACTTTGTCTTGGAGGCTTTGGATTTCCACTCCTCAGTCTGTAGTTTGGGATAACTGTGTCAACTGTGGCTGTAGTGTCAGCAGTAGTATGGATGGAACAGGGTCCCATATTACCCAATCAGCTGTAGTATGTTTGGAACAGGGTCCCATATTACCCAATCAGCTGTAGTATGGATGGAACAGGGTCCCATATTACCCAATCAGCAGTACTTCACTATGGATGTAATAGGGTCCCATATTACCCAATCAGCAGTAGTATGGATTGAATAGGGTGCCATATTACCCAATCAGCAGTAGTATGGATGGAATAGGGTGTCATATTACCCTTTATTACCCTAGTTCACCTATTGTTTTGCAGTAGTAGTTTGTTGGAACGTTTTGAGTGAGAAACAGAAGTGTTCAATTTGCAGTGGTCTCTTAATTGTTTCCAGAGCTGTATATCTAGGAATTATACATGTACTAATTATATCTATCATTACTGTAGGTATAATGGTTATGGAGACATTTTGGAAGTCTGAGTGATTCAAACAGCTTGAGACATTCTTTTTTCATGTTGACCTGTGGAACAAAGACCACATCACGTAGTGTTGGTCCTAAATGACATTGTGTGCCATGGCTGAAACTAGTGCACTATACAGTGAGTAGAGTGCCATTTAGGAGGCATGCATTGTATTTTCATTGACTTCCACAAACTGTCTGACAGCCAGCATGACTTGGTGCTCTCGGCTGTGGTACAATATCCTGTCCGTTGCCTTGAACTGTGTGTGTGTGTTCTATCCCCAACTTAATTAGTGACAAATAGCAGATGCCAGACATCCTGTTGATGCCCCCTACAGGAAATGCTGCCACTGAGCAAGAGATGAACGAACAGTCTGATGACCATGACAGGAGAAACAAATTAAATGGGGTGAGAGTTCTACTGTATTTATATCCAATAATGGATTTCTCAGAGTGAGCACCATAACCCGTTCCCTTTATAGCACAGCATGTGTTGCTAAATAAAGAACACAGTGCTGTTTGGGCCAAACTGGAATACCCAAGTCGAGCCTTCTGAAACACTGGTGCTGCTCCGGAAGGACAGTGGTACCAGTTCTCTTGTGATGTGTTTGGATGTTATTCAAGTGTTTTTGTGGACAGAGAGGTTTCATGAAAACAAAACAGTTGCATCAAGACCGATCAGCCAGTTCAGCATACAAAACACCTAATTTAAATGGCGATGATCACAGGGCAACTGACCGTGCAGGAAAGACATGCTAAAAGGTCAGAGATATTGTATGGTTATCCAGACTCCATTCCAGCCAAATGTTATAGCAAGCCTACCAACATTTTTCTCTGTAAGGATTGTGGATTTTCAGCACCTCCCAAAAAACTGTCACAAAAATTATTCTGATTTGGTTTGGAAACCAAGATGTTTCTCCTGATTGCTCTCAGAAAACAATGGGTTAGGCCAGAGATGAACCAAGCAGGGCTGCCCGATCCTGTTCCTGGTGACCTACTGTCCTGTAGGTTTTCTCTTCAACCCCATTTGTAACTAAACTGAGTTTGTTTCTCAACCAACTAATAATTAGTATCAGGTGATTGTGGTTGTTTCAAGGACCAAAATATGATGATACTTGAATAAAAATTAGCTGCATTGTCGAGTTGCCAGAAAGAAGCCTTAACTATGCCAGTGCAACAAAAAAGCCCATGTACAATATACCTGACAAGACCTTGACACGCCTCACAGCTTCTGGCACACTGTAATTTGCAGTGTCAAGACCAAAATAGAGCTTTATGGTCACAACCATAAGCACTATGTGTGGAGAGGGGTCAACAAGGCCTATAGTGAGCAGAATACCATCCCCACTGTGAAGCCAGGTGGTGATTCACTGGAGCGGCCAACACAGTCTCCTGACCTTAATATCATCAAGACACTCTGGGAAAATCTCAAACGTGTGATTCATACAAGATGACCAAAGACTTCGCATGACCTGGAGGCATTTTGCCAAGACAAATGGGCAGCTATACCACCTACCAGGTAGCAGATGAAGTCCTGAAAGATTCTACAGTGGCCATCACAGTCATCTGACTTGGACCCCATAGAACATCTGGGATAACAGCAATGAGGTTCTAAAACATGGAACATCAGAAAAAAAGAAAAGCAAGTACAATAGCAATTCTATACATGCAAGGAAGGCAAATTGAAGGTGCCAGGTGGCAGGTCCCACTGAAATGCAAGGAAATTGGCAATGAGGTTCTAGAGGGTGACAAGTAGTACAAGGCAATAGTGCAACAAGGTTCCTGAGAGGCGGTACTAAGCCGTGGGTGGGTGTGGTTAGTGATGAGATGGGTCACAGAGTTCAGCAGGGTTACAGTAGATGGGAAGAAGCTGTTCCTGAGCCTGCTGGTGTGGGAATGAAGAGACCTGTACTGCCTGCCTGATGGGAGGAGGGCAAGCAGTTTGTGGCCTGGCATGGGTGTGGAGGGTCCCTGATGATGCTTCACGCCCTTGTATTGCCATTTGTACTACAATTGCCTTCATTGCACATCTAAACTTTCCACTTGTAATATACAAATACACAATACTTGTGAATACTTGTACATTTTCTGCCCTCTTCCGTTGGAGCTTCTGGTTAGATGCTAACTACATTTTGTTGTACTGTACTTGTACTTGCTCAATGACAAAGTTGATTCTAATCAAATCTAAAAACACACAAATCACTTGATTTTTAGTGTCAAAGCTGCTTGTGGTGTTAAAAAGGGCTCTGCCTTCTCTTCAGAATCTACAGAAGGAAACTGATGTACAGAACCTCATGTTTAATAAATGGCACCTGATTCCCCTATATAATACATTACTCTGGGTGTAGCAGGTTAGGGCTTTTGGTAAATTAGTGCCTTGATGGGAGTCGGATGTTATTTGTGATCCATGAATACTAGTCATGTGACACCCATCAGACTTATGCTAATTAACTGTGCGTGTGCATGAGTGTGTGTGTGAGCGTGCATGTGCTATTATACGAGGCTAAGCGGGGAAAAATTATTTATTGGCCCTAACCATCTTGAGATAAGATGACATACATTCACTGCCGCTTTTATTGGCCCCCTTTGAGAAGTAGACCTGTCTGCACTGGGCCTTCTCAACAGTCAGACATTTGAATTTTTTCCCAGTCACAACATGGTGCATTTCCTTTTTCAACTCGTAGTATCTGTTGTTGTTTCGACAATATGCCATTAACTATTGAGATCAACTGAGAGTAAAACAGCTTTGTTTGAGCTCTGTGGAATACAACAATGTAACGTGAAGTGCTAGCTTGTATACTCCAGTAGGTTTCCTATGATGTGAAGTGCTAACATGTATTCTCCAATAGGTTTCCTGTGATGTGACGTGCTAGCATGTATTTTCCAATAGGTTTCCTGTGATGTGAAGTGCTAGCATGTATTCTCCAATAGGTTTCCTGTGATGTGAAGTGCTAGCATGTATTCTCCAATAGGTTTCCTATGATGTGACGTGCTAGCATGTATTCTCCAATAGGTTTCCTATGATGTGACGTGATAACGTATTGTCCAATTGGTTTCCTATGAAGTGACGTGATAACGTATTTTCCAGTAGGTGAAGTGACGTGATAACGTATTGTCCAATAGGTTTCCTATGATGTGACGTTCAATCATGTATTCTCCAATAGGTTTCCTATGATGTGAAGTGCTAGCATGTATTCTCCAATAGGTTTCCTATGATGTGACGTGCTAGCATGTATTCTCCAATAGGTTTCCTATGATGTGACGTGATAACGTATTGTCCAATTGGTTTCCTATGAAGTGACGTGATAATGTATTTTCCAGTAAGTGAAGTGACGTGATAACGTATTGTCCAATAGGTTTCCTATGATGTGACGTTCAAGCATGTATTCTCCAATAGGTTTCCTATAATGTGAGGTAATTTTATGTATTGTTCAATAGGTTACAGTATTTATTTTCTCTCTGCATTGTTTGTGTCTGGTCATACGTGCTGAAAAGTCTTGGCTGGCTGACACCATCATTGCTATAGCGTCCCTGATGTGGGATAATACATACAGCTCAGAAAATAATTAAGAGACCACTGCACCTTTATCTTTCCTTTCCGAAAAGGTCGAAAAGGAAGGTTTTGAGTGAGGAACAGAAGTGTACAAATTAAGAGACCAGTGCAAATTGATTTTTCTCGCTCAAAACGTTCCTTTTCGAACGTTTTTGGAGAGGAAAGCAAAAGGTGCAGTGGTCTCTTCATTGTTTCCGGAGCTATAGGTGAGACACCCTCAGTACGGTCCTATAGCAGCAGATTGCCATGGCGTTGGCTTGGGGTCCATTAGCTAAGTGGGTGGTCCGCTGTTACCCAAGAGGGCTCTGATTGGCCAAGCCCAACAGGCCGAGCACTGTAAGATTTCACTTGATTTGTCTGCTTGTTTTGACAGCTGAGCTCGTCCCCTATAAATGATGTCATAGCTGCATGATGGAGTCTGTTCCAAATGCCACCCTGTTCCCTGTGTAGTGCACTACATTTGACCAGGAAACATAGGGAACCCTACAACCTGTGGGGAATAGGGTGTTATTTGGAATGCAAAGGATGTCTGATGAAATAAGCTTCCGTTCAGGTATTCCATGGTTGGTCACGGGTAGAATCTCGAGTGTTACAGGGTTTTGTTTGGCAGGACACAGAGGTGGAGGGCAGCCAATGAGTCGTTCTGTATCTCTGTTCTGACGTCACCATGATATGACAGCCGTTCAATCACTTCTGCGTTTATCTATTTATTGTATTGAGTTGACAAAGGGTTAAACCGAGACAGGGATGGAGGGAGGAGGGGAGAAAGGGAGGGGAGGAGTGTGGGGGGATGATAGGAGGCTGAATAGTGCTCACTCAACACAGGACATTTGTAAAGAAAGATGGCAGATTTTCTCTGTGTTTGCCGTGACCTTGGGGTTTCTATGTGGTGGGACTTTTATCAAAGCACCATAAGATTTTGAGTAAGGAACAGAAGGGTTAAAATCAAGTGACCACTGCAAATTGAATGCTTTCCCTCAAAACTTTCCTTTTCAACTTTTTTGGAACAAAAGGTGCAGTGGTCTTATTTTTTTCCAGAGCTGTATAATGCAGTGTTTTTAGTCTATGGACATATACATTGCAGTGTGTCTTGTCTATGGACATACATATTACAGTGGGTCTAGTCTATGGACACATAGATTTGCAGTGTGTCTAGTCTATGGACATATACATTACAGTGTGTCTAGTCTGTGGACATACACATTACAGTGGGTTTAGTCTATAGACATATACAATGCACTGGGTCTAGTCTATGGACATACACATTACAGTGTGTCTAGTCTATGGACATATACATTACAGTGTGTCTAGTCTATGGACATACACATTACAGTGTGTCTAGTCTATGGACATACACATTACAGTGTGTCTAGTCTATGGACATAGACATTACAATGTGTCTAGTCTATGGACATACAGTATACATTACAGTGTGTCTAGTCTATGGATATACACATTACAGTGTGTCTAGTCTATGGACATAAATAATGCAGTGTGTCTTGTCTATGAACATACACATTGCAGTGTGTCTAGTCTATGGACATATACATTTGCAGTGTGTCTGGTCTATGAACATATACATTTGCAGTGTGTCTGGTCTATGGACATATACATTTGCTGTGTGTCTGGTCTATGGACATATACATTGCAGTGTGTCTAGTCTATGGACATAAATAATGCAGTGTGTCTTGTCTATGAACATATACATTTGCAGTGTGTCTTGTCTATGGACATATACATTGAAAGAAGTTAGAGGATTTCCTCCCTTCATTCTCCTCCCAGCAGTTCTAGTTACATCTTATCTCCAGGAACTTCAGTTCCAGCAGTTCTATCTACATCTTAGCTCCAGGAACTTCAGTTCCAGCAGTCTCACCTCCAGGAACCATAGCTCATGCAGTCTTTGATTATCTAAGATTAGATCTACAGTATGTTCCAGTCCCTCGCCTATTATTTATTAAAACTTTTCCTAGATCTGCACTTCTCTGAGAGTGTTTTTGAATAGGCCTTAACTCATATCCACAAAGCCTCCTACAAAAGCTTCTGAGAATCTTGTTTTAACTTGTTTTAGACAAGTGAAAGTAACTCATACTAGTTGATTTCAGCTGATAATGATGAGATTGGGGAACTGCAATGGACAATTAATGACGATGTTGGCACCATTAGTTGTTTAAGTTTGACTACTGTGGCAAATGACTGTAGTGTGCGTCATATCACTCACTGTTGACGTGTCCGATATCATTTCGATTGTCGCCTTATCAATTGATATCATTTCGATTGTCGCCTTATCAATTGTCGCTTTATTACATATGGTAACTTGTCCATCATAATTTTCGGTCTTGGATATTTGAAATGTTTCCAGATGAAAGAAGAATGATTTCAGTTTTGTTTTACTATTTTAGTACAACAGGCATAGAATAATGTTGCATAAAATGTTTCGAAGGTCTATAGGTTTCACCTTCAGTAATTAAATGTATAGACATGACCCATTGAGGTGACTTTAAAGCAGGGATGGGCAACCTGGATGGGTGTGGGGGCCACAGATATTTACTGGTCATCAGGGGGCCGCAGATAACTTGGAATAACATCAGGGGGCCACAGATTAACTTATTAACAATTACATTAAAAGTGAACTAGGTCTGATGCTAGTTCAAGTACAGTAAATATAAAAGTCGACACACCCCTGTTAAAATGCCAGGTTTTTGTGATGTAAAAACAATGAGACAAAGATAAATTATGTCCGAACGTTTTCCACCTTTAATGTGACCTATAACGTGAACAATTCAATTGAAAAACAAGCTGAAATCTTTGAGAGGGAAAAATAAAAAATCTAAAGCGCACAATGACCTGGTTGCACGCCCTTAAACTAATACTTTGTTGAAGCACCTTTTGATTTTATTACAGCACTCAGTCTTTTTGGGAAGGAGTCTATTTGCATGGCACAAATCTTGATGTGGCAATATTTGCCCACTCTTCTTTGCAAAAGTGCTCCAAATCTGTCAGATTGCGAGGACATCTCTTGTGCACAGCCCTCAATGGGATTCCGGTCTGGGCTCTGGCTGGGCCATTTCAAAACGTTAATCTTTTCCTGGTGAAGCCATTCTTTTGTGGATTTTGATGTGTGCTTTGGGTGGTTGCCATACTGCAAGGTGAACTTCATCTTCAGCTTTCTAACCCTTAATATGGTCTGTCCCGTGTGGACAGCTGGTTCTCACTGATGGATCTTTCTGGAAGTGGTGACTGTGTAAAGTGACGTATGTCAACAGGGATGTTTATCTTACCTTCCCTGGTCGTAAAATAGGTCTCCGTCACTGATGTTCTGTTGACCTGTTGGATGTGTCTGGGCAGGGTGACCCTTTGGTTGCATGGTAACGGTTCAGCTGAATGGGGCGTGGTCCAGGTGTTGTAGATGGTGAGGCTGTCTTCTGTCCTGCGTTTGCACACCAATCACATCATATTTTGGCATCACATTTTTTTTAATGGATCTGATTAGTCCTGCCCAGACGTGGCAAGGAAAAGTGAACTTCAAATCTCCTAGAAAATACCTTTGCTTGACAAATTGAGGAAGTGGCGAATATACTGCCATTCCAGGAAATGTCTCACACTGAGCATTCCGTTCTGTGGGATTGAGGCAATTAATGGACCAAAATTGCCCTGTCTGGATAAAAATGAAATCTTTGCACTAACCAATACTAAGTAACACGTTCTGAACAATGGTCAGAATGAATCTGAGGTAAGCCTGAAAGGAGTAACTCTCAAGGATTCAGCGCTAATCTAAACCCACGGTACGTTATTGCATTCTGAGGGTAACTGTTTGCCGCATTTCAACGCAAACATGTGAGGACATTTGTAATGTGACTCGAGCTCCTTAGAAGGAGCTTAAATATTTCTCAACCACAAAGCACCAGCAAAATTGTGGTTGTCCTCATCAGTAACCTGTTAGGCTCCCAGTGACGTGTCTGCAGTGGATTTGTTTGACAAGGCCTGGCTCCCAGTGACGTGTCTGCAGTGGATTTGTTTGACAAGGCCTGGCTCCCAGTGACGTGTCTGCAGTGGATTTGTTTGACAAGGCCTGGCTCCCAGTGACGTGTCTGCAGTGGATTTGTTTGACAAGGCCTGGCTCCCAGTGACG